>JAHBCN010015628.1:0-20813 GCA_019359885.1 Listronotus oregonensis
GAAATTCAAAAGAAAAATAAATTTTAAATTTAAAAAGAAATTAAAATTAAAGTTGTCTGCATAAAGTAGCCCCAATTGGCTATGGTTTTTAGAAAAAAAAATAATTTAAAGATATTTGGAAAATAAAGGATTTCCATTTAAAAGTTGATTTTTTTCCTGGGGAACACCTATAAACAAACTTTTTTTCGAAAATTTTAAAATATTTTTTCTTAACTAAAGTGTTTACCTTAGGGCGAATTGCATCTGATCTGGTATATTTTAGGTGTGAGTCTCATATCATTTCTTTTAAAAAAAAAAAAATGAAAATTTAGAGCCACCACTACAAAGTATCTAGTTAGTTCTGCTTATTACTAATCAAAACTAGCAGAACTAGAACTAAGAACTAATTCTGTAAGTAGTAATCAAAACTAACGAAAAAGAAAAGGCAATTATCGGCCAACGTAAATAAAAATACATCTAATGCAAAATCTTACTAACTTATTTATGTATTAAAATAAAATAATAAATTAAAGAAACAGATCATTTAAATTTGGTTTTTATATATCGTAGATATTGCCCCTTACAATGGGGAAATTTCCGGCAGCAGATAATACTGCATTAAGGCTCTTCAATTTTCAGCACCTGGTTTTCTAACGCAGACCAGAATGTCGACCCTTTCATGGGCAAATCGTTTAAACATGGTTTTTGCGTGATTGTGATTCAATGTATATTTTTCTAAGGTTGCGTTGTGCCATAGGAGACAATGTCAATACGCTTCCTGACTTGTCCGAAAACAGAGTTCGTTTCGGTCTAGGCCATAAAAAATACCCCTTTAAAGAAAATTTCGTCGAAAAATGTGTAGTTTTCGGACGTTCGTCAAAAATATATGATATTTTACTGATGCACAAAATTCTGTAGATGACATATTATCGAGCTTATATTTTTAGGAAATGGATTTATTACAATTGAAGTTTTAAGAGAAATTTTGCGAGAATTAGATGATAATTTAACTGAAGCCGATTTAGATAATATGGTGGACGAAATCGACACTGATGGATCCGGTACTGTGGACTGGGAAGGTATTTCGTTTATTTAGGTCTAGTCTTTAAGTATACAATACCTTAGGTTAGAACTTGTTACCTTAAAAACATTAATAATTAAAACTTTATTTGTTAAAAATTGAACCCTCTATTTTAAATTTAAATAAGAAAATGTCAGCTGTAATGTAAAGTAAATAGTTATTTATTACATAAACATTGTTAAAAGAACAATTTTAAGGCAGGCATGTGAAAGTTTGCAGAATGAGCGAAGCGAGTTCTACAACTCACATGAATCCTTTAAAACGTACTTTAAACAAAAATATCATACAATATTTAAAAAAAAACGCGATAATGCAGTTAAAAATTAAATTATTTAAAAATTAAGAAATATGGTTACATTGCATCGTATATAAAAATTATTAAAGTTGGCATTTATTAATGAGTTCTTCGGAGATACCCCATAAAAGTATCAAAAATGAGACATCCTGTACATATTTATATGCCTAAACAAGTATCATGTAAAGAAAAAGCTTTATATACAGGTTAATTCATAAGGAAATGTCAATACTTCAGGTACGTACTCAGGGTCCAAAAATAAGCATAAAAGTCTATACAAATATGGGTCCGCAAGGCCTTCGTTTCCGATATACAGAGTGTTAAAGTTTTTATTTATATTTTTTTAATTTTTTTAATGTTTTGCTGAACATAATTTAAGAACAATAATTTTATTAAAAATTTAAATACATGTTGTTTAATTATACATTTTGTTTTTTTTTTTAATTTTGCTATAATAAAATGAGATGCGTGTCATGCGTGGTAATTTTTTTAATCCAAATATCTCGAAAAATGTTGCTTATATCGACTTTTAACAGGTAAACATTTTTGACGTAAAAATAACAAAACAGTTATTAAATTTACTTAAAAATGTAATACAGGGCCGTACCAAAAAGTTGTGATTGTTTAAAATAGGAAAAAGACGTGTAGGTGGCACCCCTACAAGTAAAAACCGTAGATTATATTCGAATCCGTCATACCAAAAAACCCCCGGATACCAAATTTTACTCCAATATTTAAATAGAAAAATTAAATAGAAACTATAACACCCTGTATTTCGGAAACGAAGGCCTTGCTAACCCATATTTGTATATACTTTTAGGTTTATTTTTAGACCCCGACTAAGTACCTGAAGTATTGACATTTCCTCATGAATCACCCTATATATTTTTGTTATTTTGATTAATTATATTAATATCACTGTAACACATAATAATATATCCTTTATTATTAATATGTTTTTCCTTTTTAGAGTTCCGGGCAGTAATGATTGGTTGAGCAGATTCTTCAGATATTTTCACCAAGGCATTCATCGAATTATCTTTATTAGAATATTAAATTTGCTTTTTTTAAACATTTATACGTTTACACTATTTTGTATCTTACCACTTTTAACATATTGTGATGACTTAGTATTATTATGTATGATTGAAAGTATAATAAATTGTAACCCTTATTGCTGCTGCCTTTTATAATACTTCCAAACCGACTTAATTTTGTCAGTAAAAAAAGTGTACTTTCTCACCCCCTCCCAAAAAAAAAGTAGTAAAATGTTCAGTTCAATTCATTAGTCATTTTATCGACAACTGGCATCACCTCTTGGCTATAACGTTATAAGAGCAGGGACTTAGTAACTTGTATTGTTATTAAGAAAGGTGCCCAGTATTAAATTAAATTATTTTCGATACTGGCAAAAAGTTATGGCGGCGGCGGGGGGATGAAAAAAAACTAACCCTATCGATAAATTATCGTTTTTTATCATAAAAACATGAAATACAACTTTTCATAAAAATGAACCCCTTCCAAGTACCTAATAGCGCAAGAAAAATTGTAATTTTGCCAAAAAAATGTTACATTGTTTAAAGTTTTTTTTTTAATTTAACCAAAAATGTTGTAGTATTATAAAAAAATATATTTTACTAATATGAAGTGCTTTACTTGAGAATTTTTTTTTATTTTTGTACGATGAGTATGAAAGGAGATATGGCCTAGCAAAAATAGTTGTTTAACAACAAATAAACAGACCGGATTGTTCTGACGTAATATCTGGAAAAATATTACTTACAAAAAAAAATTAATATATTTTGCAAGAAAACAAAATTGGAAAAATTTTGAGACCAACCAGAACCCTTTAAAATAAGCAAAAAAAAAAGTTATGGGCAAAATAATTTTTTCTCATGCTAATTTTTTAGCGCCACCTGGACTGTGTTGCTTAAAAAAATAATCCTTTAGTAAAAAGTCAGAACACATGTCCCTAAATATGTCCAGTTATTTTTATTCCTATCGGATAATTATTTTTTATGTTTTGAACTGATAAATGTGGGTCAAATCTTGTTGTTTGTAAGACATTTTCAGTTTTTGGCCAGTAGCGTAAAAAGTATTTATTTTAAACAGCCGAACTTTGTAGCCTTTATTCGGAGTTGTTTTTATTTTACTTTTTTTTATTAATATTTCATCTCTAAGAAGATTTGGCCGTTGAAAAGTGCATATTTTATGTTTGCAACAGTCAATGTTTTTTTTTGGGTGAAATTATAAAAAAATGCTCAATTCCATTGAAATTTGCAATCATCTGACATTTCAGAAATAACCTTAGCTTTAAAATGGTTCATTGTACATTTTGTTATGGTTAGCCAAAAGAAAGTTATGGCCAATTTCTATTTTTTTCCGCAATTTAAAAAAAAATCGTTTTTATTTAATTTACGGATAGTTTTCCTGAGGATGGGGAGGGGTTAATAGTTTCTTTATACTGAAAAAATTGTTAGTTTGTTGGTTCTAAAACAAAAAATTGCAACAAAAAATAATAATAACGTTTTTTTTTATATTTTTTAAATTAGGGGTACTTTTCACTCCCTGGAGGAGGAGAAGGGGAAATAAATATCATAATAGTCAAAATACGGTAAAATATTTTCAAAAAATCGATTTAAAAAAAAGAATAATCTAAGGTCATGTTTTTTGTATTTTTTTTAATGTGGGTAGTTTTAGCCCCTATTATAAGCCCTTATATCTTAATTTCAGTGCATAATAAAAAAAAATCTTCTTAATTATTCTGAAAAAATGGCATTTATTTGATAATATAAGCTTTACACTCAAAATATTTCAAAAAACCCCTAAAAAGGGTAGTTTTTACTCTTTTAAGGGTGTTTCAGAAATTTCTGACGTTAAAATCGTAATCAGTGACCAAAAAAAAACCCGGGTACCTATTTTCATTAAAATTCATTTAATAAATATTGCCCGAGATATTCAATATTTTTTATTTTTGTCCAAAAAATTAGTTTGGCCAATTTTTACAGCGTTTTGGACCAAACCCCAGTAACCAAACTTGCTTAATTCCATATTTAACACCTTTCTTGACAAATTTCAAAAAATTTCAAGTTTATCGGATATGCCCGAAATAACTGCTTCGTTTTACAAAGAAATTTATCTCCTTTACTGTACTATGGGTCCTACCCACTACAAAAATTTTGAAAAGAAAATGTCAAAAATGACATTTGAGAATCGAAATAAAAAGAACTCTGTGATTTACTCAAGTGTATATCAGGTATTCACCAGGATGCCCAACAATCTTTGAATTTTTTTTATACATAACACTATCCCTTAGTTCAGGAAGCAAACACAAAACTCTGTTTGTTTAGCCAAATATCCAGATACTAACAGTGCATGGCTAAAAAAATCTGGTATTCGAACCGAGACGAAAATACAAAACGAAACCGCTTACTTCACAATCTCAAGTCGACTTTACAGTGGTTTAAAATTTAAATTAACTCGCGCGGACGTTTAATCCAATCGAATGTATTCTTGGCCGAGGGCCAGGCCTGAAAGCGGGTATAAAATTTACCGGGACCGGCCCACGTGTGTTCGCTGACTCTGTATGATATCGGGTAAATTGCTCGCATTGTTAATAGGTCGAAACAGGGCTGGATTGAGTCGATTTTTTGCAATAAAATCTCTTAATTTAGCTTATCGTTAAAAGGTCTATTCACCAAAGCTAGGACGGATCCTTCAAAAAAGGAATCGAATAATTGATTCGGATCCTCGTAAAAGAAACGAATCACCAATATGAATCATAATTTATTTCTTAAGGAAAAAAGAAATTAAATTCAGGGGATCAATTCCTATTTATCGGATCACGAATCCGGATCATACTAAGTTTTTATACTTACAAATGGTAACTATACTTCAAGTCCAAAATTTCTGTCAATGACGCATCGCTCGCTTTTAGAGTGCCCCGGGTTGTGTGGGGTCAGGGGAATCAATTCCAGTGCCGTATGCATTTTAGAAAATAAATTATAAAATTTCGTCAAAACATGAAAATATTTTTTACAAGCAAAGTTATTTTCTCACATTTTCATCAACCCTTTAAATTAGTAACAAGCCTATATTATTTTGGTATTATTCGGATTAATGAAAAATGTAATTTTTTTGCTTAATTTTGCACACCTCCTATTTTGAGGTCATAGAACACAATTTTGAGTTTTTTTGGCGATTTTTCAACGTTTTTCCAGAAAAATACATTTTTTTACTTTAATTTTACCTTCTCTGATTTTATTTTGCTACATGAAAAAAATAATAAAATTTTAGTCTTAACATAAATTAAAAAAGATGTAAAAGCAGAACGATAGACAATCCAAGTTACATCGACTTGCCAATTCACCACCGATCTTGCAATCTCAATATTAAATACGATATTCACACGCATTGCTTTATCAAAAATATCCACTATATAAGGAACACGAAAGCTCTGAGATCATCAGCTTGTAGAATCCAATAACTATTTCGGGTCTTTCGTGTTCCATATTTAGGATTTCCATATCGAGAATATTTTTGATCAAACATTGCAGGTCGAGCGAAGCAAGGTTCGCATACCTTATAAAAATGTCATAAAAGAAAACTATTACAACCTGGTAACAGGTCAACATTTTAAATTTCGAGTTGAATTCGGACGTAAACGTTTTACCTACTTTTTATTGAAAATTAAGGTTTTTTCCTTACTTTTTAAATGTTTTTTTTTAATATTAACATAGTATGAGTTTTTTAAATATGTTTTCGTGCAAATGACAGAATTTAAAGGCATATGTCCTAAAATGAAAATAAACAATTCAATTATTATTTTTTTTAAATACTATAAGAGGCAGCCAAAAAAACAGCTTCTGATTCATGTTTAACAATCGAAAAGTAAAAAGTGTGCAAAAAAATAGCGAAAAAGTCGCATTTTCCAGTATCCGCATATTGATTTTTTTGGCTTTTAAAACTCTGAATACCGTATGCGAATTAACTTTTGTTAAAGTTGCACATATCTATGCAGCATCCAAAGTGGTTAGTTCTGGATTTCGTTCCCGAATCCCATGGTAAACATTTTTAACCATTATTCGTTCTTTTAACGTTTTTTTATAGGCGGATAACTAGTTAAAGGTTGGTTAATATTCATAGTTTACAGAATTAAAAGCACTAAATCTTTATATACAAAACAATATCTATATACTACAATTATTAGAAATTTATAATATTTAGAAAATACCCTGTATAGCAATTAAAATTTAAAGCTACAAAATCTGTCCATAATCAATAATAACTAAATCAAATCATCGAACAGCACGAAAACCCTGTCGATACGCTTATTTTCAAGTCTCTTCAAGTTGTAAACTAAGGAATGTGTGTTGCCACTTTTATTGTCTTCCCGATAACAATGATTTCAATACATATTGGCGTGCTATTTTAAGTGCGGATCGCTGGCTGGTGATTTATTCTTGCGAATTATGACAACGTGGCGATGAAACTTTTGGCCGGTTCACTGTTATTTGAGCGGAAAAGTATATCATAGGCTTAAAAATCATTTACTAGTGTTAGATTTTTATTCAGCCGCTTCGTCGGTTGGGTGGCCGGTATTAAATGAGTCACTGACATAAATTTTGGACTTTAGGTATACGTTACGAATGATACTATACAGGGTGTTACGGAATGTTGTGAGGAAAATTTAGGGGCAGATTGTACATCTAAAAATATAAAAAAAATATAAACATGGGTCCGGAAATGCTTTGTTTTTATGATAAGGGGTGTTTAAAGTATTTTGTATTTTATAGTTTATTTCACATTTCTCAAAAACCCGTAAAGATATTAAGAAGAATTTTTGTACACGCAAATGTATAAATATAGGTCACATTTACATGTATAAAATTGTTTTCTAAGGCACTTACATCAGTGGCGTTCGTGCCCGTAAGTCCTTATTTTAAGCGAAAAACTGTACGCCACTGGTTTTCGCAAAAACAAGTATTACTTTCTTAAAGCCGGTTTAATTATGCGTGGACTTTTTTGTTCTGATTCACCGTTTTCGAAATAAAAATAAAAGTACACTTAGCTGTTTACCGAATTATTTATAATTATAATACTTTATTTGTACTAATTCTTCAGGAACAATGTATTCTATTGTTACTTTAGATTAAATGCTGGAAATGGCTTCCCTCTGCTTTAATGCATGCTGTAAATTACATTCAAATATTTTTTTTGACCCTTTAAAATATTTGAGGTCTACGTCGAAAAACGAATTAATAAGTTAATTTTTATTTCAAAAACGCTGAGTCAAAACAAAGATAATACTACTACGGACAGTTCGGAGATATCAATTCTTCCGTAAATGCGAATAAAAGTAAGTCGGTAACCCCTGCCCCAGTGAAAGGAGGTGCGACATTGCCAATGTCTGTCGCTTGTACCTTATTCGGAACACGAAGTAGCGAAAGCGGGCGGCTAAACGAATTGTGTATTTTCTAGTCGCGTTTCATCACGCCAATAGTAAAGGCCTGCCGGCAACACTGTTTAACTTTCGTTCAAGGATGGCGCGAAAATCTCTGGATGAACATCGGCTCGCGTTAGCCAAAGTCCATTAGGGGTATCAAAAATATAGCATTGAATGGGTCATCTTATCCGTAGTATTATCTTTGGTCAAAACGACAAAGTCTACGAGGTACTTTTTAAGCAGAATTAAACTGGCTTTAAGAAAGCAATACCAATTTTTGCGAAAATCAGTGGCGTACAGTTTTCTTCACTAAAAATAAGAACTTACTGGCACGAACGCCACTGATGTTAATCCCTTAGAAAATCATTTTCTACGTAAATGTGACCTATAATAATACATTTGCGTGTAGCAAAACTTATTTCAATATTTCCACGGGTTTTCGAGAAATATGAAATGAACTATAAAAGGCGAAAATCTTTAAACACCCCGTATCATAAAAACAAAGCATTTTCGGACCCATGTTTATATAAACTTTTTTTCATATTTTTAGATGTAGAATCTGCCCATCAATTTTCCTCACAACATTCTGTAACGCCCTATATAATCCAGATTGTTAATCAAGCGTCAAAGATTTTAGCACGAAGCCGGAGCCCCGAAATATAATTTTATCCTCATTTTAAAATGCCCCAACTATAAGCCAGATTAGTTTTTGGTAAATATTATTTAAATTTAAATATGTTATTTCTCAGATCAACATGAAATCACTCTTAAATGACAAATTTTTTCGAACTGTATCCCGAAACTTGCGATGCTAGATCTCCATAAGGTTTTTAAATGTGATTCTTAAAATAACTTCAAGCAACTTATAAATGAGACATCTTATTTTACAGAAAGTTTTACAAGTAATTTTTCTCCTTGCAAAATATAAAAATGTAATAAAATTTTAAATTTATTTTTGTGGGACACCCTGAATAGAACCAATAAAATATCCCATTTAAAAGTCCCTCAGGGTTATCCAAAGGGAACACTTAAGACACCCACGGTACGTTAGTACTTAGGCATCAGCCTTCGTGAACTGTCCCAAGATAAAAAAAAAAAAAAAAAGGGTTTCTTTGGCTAGCATAACAAATCAAAGGTCTAATATGGCGTCCATAAGGAAAACCTTGATTCAGAATAGCAGTCTAATAACGTTAGTGATGAGCGAGACCGGTCTTGGTCTTGCGGTCTTGGTCTTGGTCTTGCAGCAAGACCAAGACCGAGACCAAGACCAAGACCGCCTTCTCGCTTGCAAGACCAAGACCAAGACCAAGACCGGGGTATGCAAGACCAAGACCAAGACCAAGACCGAGGGGTGCAAGACTACGCAAGACCAAGACCGACCTGCAAGACTCTTGCACTTTTGTCACTTTTTTTTAAATTATAATATTTAATTTTTATATTCAATATACAGAGGTATTTCATACAGACATGACAAAAAATGTGTCGAGAACTGCCCAAAAAGGCGATTATTTTATGAGTAACAGGTTTTTTTAATAAAATAATTATTTAATCGATCACTTCGATTTTTAATAAAATTATCTAAAAACGATAACTAGTAGAATCAGTAACATGTTTTAAAAATAATAAGATTGTGACTCAATGATCCGACAAAGTTCGATATCTCCAAAACCGTTTACGACAGAGAAAAACTAAGAGAACAAAAGTTATAGAAGCTGAAAATTACTTACCTATACTTATTGTTTTTTTTTTTTTTTTAATTAGGTATCTAGTGATGCAACTTACTGGATCAAAAATTTCCAAAATCCAGGAAAACATTATTTTTGTGCCACACTGTAAGAAGTGGCATCATTAGATTGGTCCTTTAAACTAAGATGTAAATGTAAAAATGATGGTTTAATAAAAAATATATTGGACTTTTTATATAGGAATTCTTTTTATACAGATGGATTTTAAATTTCACTTCCGGTTTAGACGGAAAAGTCAAAACAATGCCAAAAGTATATTGATGACGTCATTTTTGTCAAAACCGAAAATGATATATAAAAAACCATCTACGTCGACATTGTACCTATATGACAGTTCAAGAATTTCCAGCATAATATACAGGGAAGCGATTTTTTTAAATTAATTTTTTGCTATAAATTTTCTATTTTAGGTTAAAAGCTAAAAATAAGGAAGATTTCTTGAGTGGTAGTGAATTTTTTGGAAAATTCTAAAATAGAAAATAATTTTACATTTTACGCCCTTTTTTCTATAATTTTTGTATATTAAGTTTTTTACCATTATGAACGGTTTCGGATATATCGATCTTTGTCGCACTATCGAGCCACCTTGTATATGCAGAATGTTTATAAAGTATTTGTACAAACTTTGTACGGCAAATGTTTGACTAATTTGAACATAGAAAGTTTATTTGAACTGAAAAGCTTTCTAAATACCTTTTTTTTGAATTAGAAATCAATGTTTACATATCAGAATTATTTTCATGGAAATTTCACATCTGGTTGAAATTAAAAGTTTTTTTTCTGCCCTCAGAGTACTCAGTATTGTAATTTTATATTTTTCTTCAAAGAAAATTTAAATATTTCCTATCACTAAAATGAAGCGCTATAAATAAATAAAGCCCTACATTTAAAATATCATTTTTAATCAAATAATTTAAATGTACATGTAAGGTTAAAATTGGTATATTTTAAAATTTTAAAGCAAAAAATATAGTCTCCATCTTTATATATTTGTAAGTATTAAAAAATATATATATTTTATTTAAGATTGCTTAATTTAAATTATTACTACCAAAAAAGCAAGACCAGCAAGACTCTTGCAGCAAGACCAAGACCAAGACCGGGTGATGCAAGACCAGGACCAAGACCAAGACCTTCTTTGGGCTTGCAAGACCAAGACCAAGACCAGACTTGCAAGACCAAGACCAAGACCAAGACTAGCCCGGTCTTGGTCTTGGTCTTGCTTTGCTCATCACTAAATAACGTTATTACTAATTTACGTTATAAGACCGGAAAGTTGTGTTTTGCAGGTCGAGCCTTAGCGAGTCCTAGAAGCTTGGCGAGACCTGCAAAACACTGTTACACCATGAAAACGTACAATGTTTTTATCGACCGAAACTATCTAAAATAAAAAACTAACTAAATTATATTATAAAAATCAACTGATAATAAAAAACGGCTATGTTCTAAATTAGCAGCTTATTTTTTATTTCATGGATCTGCAAAGTGACAAATATGAATATGATAACCACTTGGCAGTCTAGTCAGGAAAAAAGTACTTTTGGCTAAAAAAATATTTAGAAAATGGGTATTTCTTATTCGGCAAAAAAAATAGTATAGATATATATGGCATAAAAACAAAAGCTTCATATGATATATTTGGCAAAATAATAATTCAATGTCAATCATATTAAAAAAAATAAGCTTAGCAATAAAGGACTTTTTTAATCGTAGTCTGGCAGAATTTTGGTTAAGTATTAATGCGACAGACCAATTCCATTTAAAAGAGGAATAAAAACTAACATTTTTGACGTTTAACTTTTTCTTATACCTTATATAGAAAATTTATCATAGCAATAAATATTTGGAGGGTAGTCTGGCAAACAGAAGTGCCAAAAATGCCAGAAATTCCCTTTAATATTAAAACATTGTACTTATTTCCTATACATCAATTTTACAAAAAATTAGATAAACTAAAAAAAATAGGTATTAATGTTCCAGGCAAATTTCTTTAAAATTGGAATAAAAACCAAAAATTTTACCCTTTAATTTTTTTTATACCTTATAAAGAAAATTTATCATAGCAATGAATATTTTAAGGATGGTTTGCAAACAGTTGTATCAAGAACAGGGGTGCCAGATTTCAATTTTTATAGTCTAATGATTAGATTAGATTACATTATTTGAGCGGAGATGGTAAAAGTGACCTCCACGACTGCAACCTTACCAGATTTATTGTGGTTTCTCCTATCATTCTTTAGAGTACCTTGTCCAGGCCCGTCTTCTTAACTAGACTCTAGATTCTTGACCCTGGCCACCCCATATATCTCACCGGTTTTGGCTTTTCCTCACCAAGCCTAGTAAACCTAAGCCTACATAGTGCTTCGCAGTGGCAACACACATGTACGGCTATTTGTTAAGCCTCCTGGTAGAACCTACACAGGCTATCCTCCACCAGTCTTATTCTTTTTAGGTGCATGTTAGGTTTACAATATCCTGTTAGTTGACCTACCGTTATCCTTACGACCTTACGACTGTGGCTCAGTAAGTCTTGTAAACTTGGCCGAGCAGGTCTTAATGAACTGCTTTGCCTGTGGTTGTCCTGGTGTTTGTACCCACCAGCTTTGAAACTCTCTGTCTACCCAACTTTTAATAGATGCTTTAAAGAGGCTTGCTGAGATTCCACAGAATGGCTCCGGGCCTATCATTTCCATTGCTGATCCTCTTTTGGCTAGGTCGTCGGCCTCTTCGTCACCTGGGTGTACCTCGTGGCCTGATACCCAGGCTACCGTAAGTTTCTTGCCAAGCCGACTTTTTCTAGGGCCAGTATACAGTCCCCCACTAGTTTGGAATTAACTTTTGGAAAACTGATGGCCTTCAGGGCCGCTTGGCTGTCTGAGTAAAAAACGATGTGTTTTCCTTTATTCCCTTTTTCTTTAATCCGCACGGCGTGCTGACCAAAGCTGATAAAAACTCCTTTAAATGGTAAAACATTATACTTATGTATCATATACAATTTTACAAAAAATAAGATAAAACATGTTTAAAAAAAATTGGACAAGTTACAGATGGTTTACTACTTGTGTAACATCCAAAAAGTAATAAAATATATTTCTGTACATTTTCTCGTTCACCCCCATTTACGACGGTCGCCGCTTCGACTATCGGTCCTGGCCTACTTCTCTGACTTTAAGACCCTTATCACTTTGGGGTGATTGTTTTTTTCTTTGTACAAATAATAAATTTGCAGTTTTTTTCGCGGATCAAAGGTACATAAATTGCTAGGAAAAATGTATGATTTTCTCTTCTTTATGAGAGAGCAAATAAGATTGTACTACACCTTAGGGGTCGGGCGAAAGGACGCGGATACGGTGGGCGGAGACTAACAAACTCCCACTACCACAATTTTTGTCTAGCCGCATTAAAAATATTATATTTATTTAGGTTTTTCCAAATTCGGTGTATCGATGCGATGTTGTTTCCGATTGCAAGCCTACAGGAGATAACGTTTTTCGGTAACTATTTTTCACTTAAATGACATAAATTATACACCATTTTAAAGGTGAGGAAATAATCTATGCCTCTGCTGTACGGATTTTTAAAATATGTGTCGAGTTAAGAGAAAATAGTATCTAAACATAACCAATTTTAGGGTGAGTTTTACTCAAGGAAATTTAAAAAACTAAATCCAAATTTAAAAAACTATTACAGCAGAAGCCTAGATTTAAGTGTTGGCTTTCATATAGTTTTTAAAAATTATCGATAACTTATACCGTTTTTGAGAAAAACATTATGCTCCGAACCCCAAATTGGATCCAATTTTCGGGGCACAAATGAACTTTTAAAAAATATATTATAATTGCAAATAAAGCAACTTAAGCAATAACTTAATTTAAAAAAATTAATTCGGAAAAACAAAAATTTTAAAACTAAAGAATAATAGAATTGTTGTTTATTAATATAATAAAAGTCAATAATCTGTAACAGTTAATGAATTGTTAAAATGTGATAATTAAAAAGCCAGACTCCATTAGCAAATATCTTGCCAACAGTTCATTATAGTCGTGGGATGGTTAAATAAAAAATCGTTTAAATTCGAGGCACTGCAATTAGTGCGTTTGCCAATTCGTAAAAGCGAGAAAAATTGAAACATATCTTTGATGTTTGGTCAATTATGCGGGATACATGTTCCAAAACATGTATTTGTTTTTGTCATTGATCTTATGTTTAAAGGGTCAAAAATAAAAATGCATTGTAATATTTACCATTGTAGTTGCAATGCGGGATTTGATGATTGATATTGTCTGTGCTGGTGCTGGATAGTTTATTTTTAGTATGTTATTATAAAAGGAAACAAAAGAAAAGTTAACTTTTTTTATTGAAAATATTATTTGCTTTTAAAATAAATTTTTTACACCCAAGTTTAGAGGATCTTTTGTTAAAATAGATGAAAGCAAAAATGATAGAAATATATAAAACTCAATTATTTTGAGAAAATTAATAGCTTTATTGGCACTCTTTTTTAATTATTATGTCAAATACCCTTCAGGTGTCGATTCTCCATGTAACCAATCTGCTTGGTATAAAGTATATATATATATATATATATATATATATATATATATATATATATATATATATATATATATATATATATACTCAGTACCCTAATAGAAATAACAGTATCTTGTGGCAACTCAAAATTGTAGTATGACTTTGGCAATTTTTTTGAAGGAATTAAATATTTAAGGGTTAAAGATAAAAAGAAAATACCTTCACAGAGAGCAATTCCATATCCTGGATATTCTTGAAAGAATAAGAGAGATATTTGCACTATCCTACGCTTGTTCTCTAAAGCAGGTATAAAAACTGTCTAAAGAAACTATTAGAATAAAAAGTACTACAGAAACCCAACTGCAAAATTTAGGTGAAAGAAAGAAGGTTTGCTTTGGGAGACCAACATTCCAATTTGGGTCAAAATCTTTAGATATGTCAAGAGCAATGACTTCGGATTCTGCAAAGAAGGGGGATAGTTTCAGTTAGGTAAAACAAAAAAAAGAGGAACTGCTGGATCTTTTGTAATAAAATCCGTACTGTCTGTCATATGTGTTTGTCAAAATATTTTAAATCTTAAAAATTACTAATTTTTTCGTTACCTTGTAAAACAGTGAAAGGAGAGTTTTATAATATTTTTTATGGATAGGTTGCACATGTGCGGCTTTCCAACTGTCCGAAAAAGTGCTCGTGTCTTAGGAAAATCATTGAAGGTGATTTAAGATAGGTGCTAGCTTAGCATCACATTTATTTAAAGTGGGATTGCTTGAATGACATTCAGCCTGAAGGATTTCTTGGTGATAAAACAATAAAGGAGACCTTTTATTCGCCTTACCTTATATTTGATCTAGGCCATTTTATTGGAAATATAATCAAAATAATGGTTAAACTTTTTCTATTAAAAGCATAAACAAACATTTTTAGGTTAGGAGTAGAAAATATTTAGTACAAAAGTTTGAACCAATATTTTTAAATAGGGACCAAAAGAATTAATTAATACAAAGATAGTTCTTTTGGTTGGTTAATTGTTAGTTTCTTGTTTTACCCAAAAACGACCGCAATGCAACTTAAACATCTATGGCCGCATACAATCGGCAAAGATTGCCAAGATTTGAAACATATTTCTGCAAGTTCTGCAGAACCCTGTGGGAGTAACTTTTGAAAATAATCTTGATCGACATAAACACATTATATCCATTGCTGCTGTTAGCTTTATAAGAGCTGGGATCCCCTTTAAGCCAGAAAATACTTCTCTTCCTGTAATCTGCTATGTATCCCAAATTAGACCCTCTTTGGAATATTGTGCCCATGTCTAGAAAATGGCGTTCCTCACAACTTTAGCAATCTTGATTCTATTAAAAGTAAAGTTGCTTATCTCTTTAATAATCCCACTCTTACAGAAGAGCTTCTCTCTCTAGTGATGAGCGAGACCGGTCTTGGTCTTGCGGTCTTGGTCTTGGTCTTGCAGCAAGACCAAGACCAAGACCAAGACCAAGACCAAGACCAAGACCAAGACCAAGACCAAGACCGCCTTCTCGCTTGCAAGAACAAGACCAAGACCGGGGTATGCAAGACCAAGACCAAGACCGAGGGGTGCAAGACTACGCAAGACCAAGACCGACCTGCAAGACTCTTGCACTTTTGTTTTTTTTTTTTTAATTATAATATTCAATTTTTCAATTTTTATATTCAATATACAGAGGTATTTCATACAGACATGACAAAAAATGTGTCTAGAACTGCCTAAAAAGGCGATTATTTTATGAGTAACAGGTTTTTTTAATAAAATAATAATTAAATCGATCACTTTGTTTTTTAATAAAATTATCTAAAAACGATAACTAGTAGATTCAGTAACATGTTTCAAAAATAATAAGATTGTGACTCAATGGTCCGACAAAGCTCGATATCTCCAAACCCGTTTACGAAGAGAAAAACTAAGAGTACAAAAGTTATAGAAGCTGAAAATTACTTACCCATTCCTAATGTTTTTTTTTTTAATTAGGTATCTAGGGATGCCACTTACTGGATCAAAAATTTCCAAAATCCAGGAAAACATTATTTTTGTGCCACACTGTAAGAAGTGGCATCATTAGATTGCTCCTTTAAACTAAGATATAAATAAAAGTGATGGTTTAATAAAAATATATTTGTCATTTTATGTAGGAATACTTTTTTAATTTTTTACAATTTTAAATTTCACTTCCGGTTTAGACGGAAAAGTCAAAACAATGCCAAAAGTATAATAATGACGTCATTTTTGTCAAAACCGAAAATGATATATAAAAAACAATCTACGTCGACATTGTACCTATATGAGAGTTCAAGAATTTACATAGTATACAGGGAAGCGATTTTTTTAAATGAATTTTTTGCTATAATTTTTCTATTTTAAGTCAAAAGCTAAAAATAAGGAAGTTTCCTTGAGTGGTAGTGGATTTTTTGGAAAATTCTGAAATAGAAAATAATTTTACATTTTACGCCATTTTTTCTATAATTTTTGTATATTCAGTTTTTTACCGTTATGAACGGTTTCGGATATATCGATCTTTGTCGCACTATCGAGCCACCTTGTATATGCAGAATGTTTATAAAGTATTTGTACCAACTTTGTACGGCAAATGTTTGACTAATTTGAACATAGAAAGTTTATTTGAACTGAATAGCTTCCTAAATACCTTTTTTTTTGAATTAGAAACCAATGTTTACATATCAGAATTATTTTCATGGAAATTGTAAATACTCAGTATTGTAATTCTATATGCTTCTTCAAAAAAAAATATATATTTCCTATCACTAAAATGAAGCGCTATAAATAAATAAACCCCTACATTTAAAATATCCTTTTTAATCAAATAATTTAAATGTACATGTAAGGTTAAAATTGGTATATTTTAAAATTTTAAAGCAAAAAACATATTTATTTATTTGTAAGTATTAAAAAAATATATATTTTATTTAAGATTGCTTAGTTTAAATTATTACTACCAAAAAAGCAAGACCAGCAAGACTCTTGCAGCAAGACCAAGACCAAGACCAAGACCTTCTTTGGGCTTGCAAGACCAAGACCAAAACCAGACTTGCAAGACCAAGACCAAGACTAGCCCGGTCTTGGTCTTGCTTTGCTCATCACTATCTCTCTCTAGTCTGTAGAGGATCTATTACTTTTTTATAGGTGTTTTCACGGCTTTTGCTTCGAGGAGTTAAATTCTTTTGCTATCAGCTCCAAATAGAGCAATATATAGACCAGATGAAAAGGTCTTTAACTTTCCACTTTCTTTATTTCTTTATCCCTAGAATGTCTAGTGTTTTCTAATCCCTAAAGCGCCTACACTGTAAGGGAATCTACTCCTTGCAGAAGGTTCTCCTGTCCCTCTGAATCTCTAAATATGGTAATATGGTAATTTTCCTTTCCTAACTAATGCTTCTGTTTCTTAACAAAATTGTAAAATAAAATTTGAAATAAAGCAATCGGAAGCATTTTTTTATTATAAATAAATATTCTGAATTAATTGGCATACCAGAAAACGTTTTCCGAAAATGTGCTCCTAAACTTCCAATCATCAATGCTTGACTTTTTAGGATTTTTTAAGACAAGGTGGTTTTTGCGCTCAAAATCAGTTTTTGTGAAACCTGTATTTAAGAAGGATCTTTTCTTATTATGTATGAACCAATATTTTCTTAAGTGGATAGATGAAAAAACATTAACAATTTTCAAATTGTAAACACAAAATTTTACATAACAGTTCTGTCAAATTTTAAAAAAAATTATAATGTATTGGAACCTTTGCAAAAAGCTGAGGAAATTTCAAGAAATCTTTAAATTAATTAGATCACTGACCTGCTAATTATTAAAAATAGTAAATATGCTTGTCGGGATAAATAAATCTGTTATTTGTGACAGCAATTTATAAAAAAAAACTTTTAATTTTTTAAATTTTTAAAGCAAAATTTCAAAGACTTTTTTTTTAAATGTTGTTTTTAATAAAGTTGCAAAATTTCTTTTAATAGTAAATTTGCCATGAAAACATTTATAGTATTTTAATTATTAGTTCTTTTAGGGGATTTGCAACTTCAGAGGGGTCAGAGGACTTTGTGTGTACACAAGTCTGCTTCCTAAACCAAAGTTGTTCCGTCTGGCAAGATTACCTAAACATTGAATAAAATAAAATAATTTACAAAAAAAAAGAAACGAAAACTACTAAAAAAAAAGTACTAAACCCACTATAATATTTTTTCTAAAAGCCAGCATGTTGCAAACCTTTTTTAAAAACATTTTAATTTCTTTATTAAGTGCTGCCAAAAAATTGAAATACAACACCGAATATCAAACCGGCCTGTGGAAATTCACACAATCAACAGCTGTTTAGTAAACATTAAAAAACACTGTGAAATAACTGTCCCCTTCTATTTTGAGAATCCACAGTTTTATAAAGTTTACGCAATCTTCAAATGTGATTTTCACATTTCTGTCAGTTACGATTTGAATAAGGTAACCAGCCAATCGCCAGCAATAGCCAGGATGTCGGTATGTCTTGCTACATTGGTTATTTTACAAATTTACTAAGTGATTTTATTTTGTTTTTTAGGAAGAATTGGATAAAGATCAAATTGCCCGTAAGTACTTTTAAATTTTAAGCATAATTCTTGTGGGAATGATTTTTAAATCGTGGATTGCATCTTCGGGCTGAACATTGGAAATCCTATGCAGATTGAAAAATAATCAAGTATTACCTTTTCTGTACAACACAAAAAGGGATAAAATAAGGATTTATGAAAAAGTACCAAAAACTAAAAATTTAGAGAAAATTTGGCGCCTTTCGGTCGGTGATTAAGAAGTGATTTTATAAATTTCTTATGTATATTTTTAGTAAATTCAACAATGTAACAGTGAGCAATAACCAAAACATCAGCGTATTTAATACTGTTTCGCGTTTTTAATTTTTTTTGGGCAGTTTTCTGATATTTTTTAAGTTTTTTATATCTACGGTAATATTCTGAATTCAAACATGGACTCGGTTTATACATATAAGCCAAAGGTCTTAAGAGACGAAAACAATTATAAAAAAAGTAAAAAATCTAAATCATAAACTATCAATTGGATTTTCAAAAATTAAAAGTAAAAAATTTATTATTTTTTAAATATATTTTGTATTGAAAAAAGTGTTATAGTAATATTACTTTATTGTCATATAAGATTATGCATTTTTTTCACAAAGCAGAATGAAATAATACTTTAATAATAACAAAGAATAATAATAAATGACATAATATTTTAAGAAAAAAAGACATAATAATGGTTTTTTGCCATAAATCTACTCTAAAGTATTCCAGAATATGTGGGCAATCCTAAGGAATCTAATAGAAAATCTAAAAATATTATGACAAGTTTCCATAAACTTTTTCCTTTGACCCTCCCGTTTGACGCCCCTGGAAATCGTTTTTTTTTAATATCTTTTAAAATACTAGGCGTAATTTAATATTTTTTTATAATGATGGTTACTAGATAAATCTTCTTAAAATAAATCCATAAAATCATATTTGGCTTATTTAGTTTGCCAAAGACGGACTAGCTCTGACACAATAATTGCAATTTTTTTAAACGCCTGTATGATAAAGTCTTAGCAATACTATTTTTGAATATCTCCCACCTTAAACTAAAAAAAGGCATTCTGATTGAAGATAAACAAGTTTACGAGAAATAAACATCATGGTAGGTCTTGTTAAAATTAAAAGGGTGTTTTCTATTTAGTTAATTAGAAAGAATTTTGGGTCTGTTTTAGGAAGAAAAAATTTATATAAACGTATGTACTAAACGTCTTAACTTGAGTTGGGTGGTTTTTTAAAAATAAATAATTTATGATTAATTTCAAACTTTAGATTTTAAAAAATTTGGCATAAATGTACTATGCATCAAAAAGCATTTTTAGGTGTACCACATTTTTTTTATTTCCATCAGTTGCGTTCAAACAGATTTTGACCTGCATATTTGGGTAAATTAAAAAAAATGGTACATTAAAAAATGCTTCTTGCTACATAGTATATGTATGCCAAATTTCATTAAAATATCTAAAGTGGTGTTTCAGATATTAATAAAAAATTATTTATTTTTAAAAATTTTACCACCCTGTATCTTAAAAGTTGAAAGGTTTAGGACATATGTTCTTAAAATGGACCCAAAAATTACCTTCTTAAATATTGACGTACAATTAGAAAACACCCTGTATAATGTAAAAAAATTACCAAACATGATATATCATTTCTCTAAACAGTTGATTTTATCATTCAATCAAGAATATTTTTTTTTTTTTTAAAGGGAAAAGCTATCCAAAAATAATATTGTTGAGCCTTTATCAAACAGGTTGTTAAAAAATTGCTATTTTTGTTGAAAGTCCGTCCCTGGGAAACTAAATATTGATTGATTGATTGATTGATAAACTAAATACACAAGTTAAGGTTTTTTCCGCCTCGACACTGCAGCCTACGGACTTTTTGTATCTCTTGTTATTTGTTTGAAAGGTTTGACACCTTGACAGGGGTAGGCCCTTTACTGTTCTTTTCTGGGCTCCAGCCTAGATGGTTAGTGTCCACCATGAGGTTTTGACTTGTTCTCCAGTATGTAAGTGCAGGGCACTCAAAATGATGTGAGAGGGTGTCTCTTCCTCTTTGTCACATAGTCTGCAAAAGGGTTCTTTCCAGATGCCCATAGTGTATATGTTTTTTGGGTGTAGTGTC
>JAHBCN010015629.1:0-20741 GCA_019359885.1 Listronotus oregonensis
TATATATATATATATATATAAAAATATATATATATATATATATATATATATATATATATATATATATATATATATATATATATATATAAAAAAAATTGGGAAATGTCAATACTTCATGTATGTAGTCAGGGTCTAAAAATAAACATAAAAGCCTATATAAATATGGGTCCGCCTTCGTTTTCGAAATACGGGGTGTTAAAATTTTTATTTATATTTTCTATTTTTTTAAATAAAATCTATGGTAATGTAAATATTGAAGTAAAAATTGGTATCCGATTTTATTATAGCAAAATAACAAAAAAAAAAAAAAAATGTATAATTAAACAATATGTATTTTCAATAAAATTATTGTTCTTAAATTATGTTCGGCAAAACATATTCTAGGTTTTATAATTTTTAAAAATACCACCATTTACTTCTAAGCACATGTCACTCCTGTGGTGAACACCCTGTTTCTTGGAAACGAAGGCCTTGCAGACCCATATTTGTATAGACTTTTATGTTTATTTTTGACCCTGACTACGTACCTGAAGTATTGACATTTCCTCATAAATTACCCTGAATATACTTATTTTAAATTCTATAAACAATTGTTTATATTTGTTGAATAAGTATAAAATTGTAAACAAAACTTACTTAGAATATGGATATGAATATGCAATTAAAAAGTGGTTACAGCTGTGTGCAAGAACAAATGTAATAGGTAAAAAGCTTTATATTTTGTGAAAAATTTTTCTTTTAGCCAAGCGCTTTGGTAGTAATCCAACCATCATCGGTGCTATATTACAGCACGAATTGAACGGTTAAATCGGAAAAAGTGTACTTGATTAAAGACAAAATGGATTTTTTTGTATATATTATTAAATAATAAATTTTAAAAAAAAACCTAAGTTTATTAAAAAAAAAGTTGAATCTACTAGCTTTTTGTTACAATTTTTTTACAGAAAACACTCAAAACCTACTCGTCCGAACAGAAAATCCAGCAAAAAAGCATATACCAGTTACAATTAAATATTACAAATACAACATATTACATTATACACATTAATACTTATTAAGGTTTTTTTATAAAGCGTATTTAAGAAAGGGGAAAATTACAATTTTAAATTAAACAAACCGTCTGTGCCACCATTTTCTTAAATGATGAACATGAGTTTAAAAGTAAAAAATTGAGGTTAAAAAATATTAGTATACAAAGTCTATAATAATTAAACAAAGCAGAAAATTGTTGGGAAAGAAAAACATAAAAGAATGTTATATTTAATATTTAGGAATAAAATTTATAAATTTAAAGTAAACATTTTGAACAAAGGCAGTTTTTACTAAAGAAAGGAAAAACTCTTCTCTCTTACCTAAACAATTACCAAAAAGTCCCAAAACTAGACGGAAAAGGATTTATGAAAGAAAATTAGTTTGTTAAAAAGATATGTTTCATATGAGTTTTCAAGGTGTTAATTTGTAATTTATACTCTCAAAATTTTAAAGGGGTTAAAGGTATTTTTTTAAACTCAGTACTTTGGTGTAAGAAACTAAAAATAAAAAGCTAATACTTTATAAAACTAAAACCAATATTAATTCCATAATATAAATGCACAGTTTTTATTAACTTTACTAAAAAAAAAAAACGTAGTTTAATATTTGTATGTTTTCAAATATAATATTGCAAGGAAAGATTGTCTGCTAGAAGCCGTTTTTTAATAAAAAAATATACTTAAGTTTACCGAAAATCAAAATACATGGCAGAAAAGAAATCATTTTTTAAAAATGATATTGTAAAAATTAAATAATTGCCTAACTCTAACTGGCTTTTTTAACATTCATTTTAATGTGTACTTAAAACAGATTTTTGAATTATGAAACTATAAAATTCTCTTCATGTACTAAATTTTAAGAAATTTATGGTAACGTTAAACTTAATTTCAATAAACATATAGAAAAATTATATAATTTAATTGCATCTTATTTTAATGCTATAAGAGCACTCTGTCATAAATTTATAGAAGTTTCGATTTTGAAATCTATTTATTTTGCTATTATTGAACCGATTATAAGATATGGCATTTGTTTTTGGGCAAGTTCTTATCAGTATTTATTGTATTTAGTGTTTTTCTCGGTAAGGAAGCGGTTTAATATATTTGTAAAGCCAAGTCCAAAGACTTATCGAAACCATTATTTATATCAAAAAAAAAAAAGAAATAACACTTTTTTTAATCACTTTTTAAAAACAGTGGGTTAAATATACAAAAAATATTGGTTTAGTAATACTGGAAATACTTTTTACGATACTAGACAAAATTTCTAACTTTATCTTTCAAATCAATGATATATTTATATTAAAAATATCTTTAATTTATAACTTATAAAAATGTTTAGTCATTTTCCTGCTAGCAATAAAGATATTGGTGGTACCACATAAATTTAAATTGTCCGTCAAGGACTTATTGTTGAAAAAGGCGTATTATGTATTGTCTGACTACTGTAAAGATAATTTAAAATAAATTTATTGCAGGGGACCATTACCTTTTTTTTAATATCATATATTGTATAATTATTTTTTATTATCGTCATGGTTTTATATTATTCCACTTTTTCGAAAAGATATTTTATCCTATATGACAATAAAGCAATATAACCATTTATATTAAAATTTATTTAAAATATTTATTTTTTGTATAATAATACATTCAATTTTTTAGTAAAAAATATAAACATTATTATTATCATCATTTCAGGTAAACTCTAAATCATATGCCGCTATGTTGTAAAATCGTCCACTTTTATTTGGAATAAAAGCTATTGCAAATCTTCTGACTTACCATAATAAACTAAGAAACTTCCTACACACTAGTTTAACAACATCTTATTACCTAAATTTCCTGATTATAATGCCTATCTCGAAATATAACTAGGATGTCTACTGAAATAACATACGAGCACACTAATTTAATATTAGGTATGGAAATAATAGATTAAAAACTAATTTGGATTTTAAAAGTTAATAATTTTGCATTTAAAATACCTAAGCAAATAACCAAAATAACAACCATTTTTTTGCTAATAAATGGAAATTTTAAGTCTTTTTTTCTATATTAATAAAATTAATATTAGTTACGAAGTTTAACTTAAAGTAAAAAACATGCAAGCAAGCAAAAAAGCAATTTAAATAGTTATGTTATCCGGGTCAGCGTGGAGACTGGTCTTTCATTGTTTGCGAGTTAACTTTTATTGATAAACTTACTCACGCAGTATATATATATATATATATATATATATATATATATATATATATTATATTTATTAAAAAAAGAACAGCATCACTACACATATTAGTGTTTTAAAATACAATGTCTATTTTACTCGCCAATGTTATGAAATTATCACAACCTTATTTTTTATGATAAGCAATAGTATATTAAACAACGAGGTTAGAAAAGGAACTAGAGAGAACGCAACCAATGTTTCACACGTTAAAACTTTGGAGTAAACAAAGAGACTCCAATATGGCTGACTCGACAGAGGCGTATTCAGCACTTTTGTGTTGTTTATTTTTGCAATCCTTTATAGGTGTACTACAAACGATTACAAAAATAAATTAGAAGTGTTTGGGATAAATATTTATTTATATATTGTAAAAAATGGTATAAATTTTGCAAATATGTATATAAATACCTAACTGATCGTTAAGTTATGATATAAAATGAAAAACTAAAGAAACTACCTATTTTATAAAATAAGTTAAACAGTTTGTTATTTTGGTAAAAAAATATTATTAAAATTTTATAAATTAGTAAACATATCATCAGAGTATCCACAAGGGTATCCCCCATATCATTGAAAATAAGCAAGAAGGAATTGAAATATAGCCAAATAAAATCTTTGTGCAAGATAAGATACCATCCAAGGAGCGCTTCGGCATATTATTAAAAAAATTAAGGCATTTAAAAAAAAATCTTTTTTTTTGTTTCGTAGTCAACCATATGCGAACCGAATTCATCCATAGAAGGGAGAAGGCTTGATGTATTTTAACTAATTTAATAAAAAGAAGTCCTAAACTGGTCTTTGAAAAAGTTAAAGTAAAAAAAAGTCAAGTTAGAAATAATGAAGCTTGAAAGAAACAGTGCCATTTTTCATAGAAAATTTTTGCGAATTATTTTTTTTTAATTAAATAAATGCAACATGACCTGTACAAACAGCATACAAATTTTGCCTTCAAAAATTCCTGTTAAAATTGTATGCAGTATGTTATTTCTACTTCCTTTACTGTTTAAAAAAAAAGTATTTTAAGAAATTCTACAAATTTTCTCTTAAAAAAGTCATTGTGTCTTCCGTGCTTAAAAAAATGATAAAGTTTTTATTATATTTAATATAAAAGTAAAATAAATACAAGAGATGTTTTTATTAGATAATAATTTAACCAAATAAAAGACATTCTAATGTTTTATTAATTTATTTAACAGTATTTATTATACATTATACAGTGTATATAAAATAACAAAAATAATAAAATGAGCAAAGTTTCAGGTTATTAAAAGCTTGATAAAATGCCGTTGAGAAAATTATTACATCCTTGTAGTTTTTAAAAATAATCAATTAAATTTATTCTATTTATAATTAACCTAAGACATTTTTTATTAGTTTTAATTTAGACATAATGTTTTAAAATGTGTAATAAAAAATTATTTTTTTATAAAAACATTTGATGATAGGACCTTGAAGACGAAACGTTAAAATCTTATTTTTTTCCAAAAGATTAACAAAACAACAAAAATCTGATTACTTTTTATACGGCATGTTATCTGACCCTCATAGTCTGGAAGTCCATACTATAATTATAGACAATTTTATCAATAAATAGATTGGAGATAACATTGTCTCTTAGCCGAACTATGCCACATATAGATGTTCTGTCAAAACAGTCCTCAGAAAATGATCGGAACAAACAACAGCGTGTCTGCTAACTGCTAAGTTTGTAAGTCCGATTGCCTCTAACCATGCTGATCTTCTGGTCTCATTTTTGTGTATTCTGTTAAATAAAAAGTATTAATTTTATTTTATTCTTCAAACCAAAAAAGCAATAATCATAAGCATCTCGTAAGATTGGTTATAAAACTGGCATACCAAAATAAAACCAAATTACCATTATTGCCACTAGAATTGTGATATGTTACACGTAATTTGTTATATCGAAGTCTAAGAGATTTTTTTTTCTAATTGGTTATTAGCAGAATACATTTTAGTCTGTTGAAAGGATCAAGTTTATCTAAGAATTTTTTAAAGAGATAAGAACAGAAACAAAAAAAAATAAGCTGGCATTATGAAAATAAATTAACTTAAAACTAATTAATTTGAGCTACCTAAGGTGCAACTGTTGGCCAAAACAAAGTCAACCTAAATTTTAATTTAGATTTCATTACTGAGTGATTATTAATTCAGTTTACCCTTATTAATCTGCAATAATTTTGCTATTTATTCAAATTTTCAACACAAATATATGGGAAAAGGTTGAATGTACCGTAGCCGCTTATTTTTCTCTTGGTAACCCAACTTTATGTTTAATCTATTAACAAATAAACGATTTAAATTAAAAGCATATTCTAATTTTAAGCAACATGAATCATAGTTAAATAAAATTATTGTTGAATACACACCTGTGAAATGTTTTTCCATCCAAATTCTCCTTCTTATCTACCAAATTTTTACAACCTGGAACTAAACACTTCTTTATTATTGTTCAAAATTATAAAATGTCTTTAAACCACACCAAAATCTTCTCACATACATATATAAAACATAAACGAAAACACAACTAAAACCGCCTCGGACTACCGGGAGTTACCAATATGGCCGAAATGACATTTCGCCTGCCGTTTTTCAGAGCCTGCGTTCCCTCTAGTTCTTTTGTAACCTCGTTGATGTTAAAGTATAAAAAAACACGGAAACTAATCGTTACTGAACAAATTTTCTTTACTTGGGTTCAACAACATGTTAATTAATTACTTTTATTGAAATCCTTTGTATAATAGAACAAGGGTATTTATTAAAGCACCCTATTAAAGGAATGCCAATGTTAGCAATTTTGTAACCTGAATTCCAGCAACAATATTGACCTAAATATATAAAATTTGTAAAACTGTGTTTGGTTCTTTTTTTTTAAGAAAATAGTTACAAGAAAACTAATTAAATTGCGGGCTTGTTGGGTAATTTATTTTTAAATAAATGAATTATTTTATAATTAAAAAAAACTTGAACAACCAACCTATATAATTTTTCGTAACGTCCATTCAAATACACTACCACTTCTCGAATGGCATGAGGCAAAGCGTCAACCTACAGTCAAATAATATTATTGTAGATTTTCAATGGCAATACTTCCAAGAGTTCCCGATCTCGTTTAAAGAAAATAAAGGTATCTTAGTGCTATTAAAAAGCCACGACAACATAGTAATCCAACATTTTGATTTGCTAACATCTCACACCTTACATAAAGTGAGCTCCTACCTTAAAACCTAATTACTTCATTTTTATTGGGGAAATGTGTTACTCAGTAATCAGATGTTTTTAATTGTAAACCTCTGATATTGTAAGTGGCGCTTCATTAGTTCATAGGATTTTATTATACATGTAATGTGTTACCCTAGTTTTGCTCTCTCTTTCAACATCAAAGGAACACGTAGAAAACAAACTTTTTTGCTTCTGTGTTAGATACTAAACGGTAAGAATACCATTTGGTTTAATGCTGATTTTTTTCAGTTAAACTGTTCCATAACTGACCTTTTGGAGGTCTAGACCATACCGTACTACTCGTACCGCCTGCGGAATAGAATTCATCTGATTTATCGTAAAATATTGAAGAATGATTCGATTATCTTATATTTTGTTTTCTTATATTTTTTTGCTATCTTTTAATGTTTTTGTTTCTTTAAGAAGAGTCCTAATTATAAGACCTATATCCAATGCAATCAGTCTTTGGAAACTCTTATTTTTTTGTGTTTCTTAAGCATTCTCTTTACTTTTGTAATATAACTTTAGAATGCGTTTTTAATTTTTTAACGATAATTCGCTACCATTTCGTAAAAAAATAATTAATTTTAAAACTTAAAAGTTTCTTAGTTGATTAAATGATACCTACTACCGTCAAAGGGTGAATATTCGATCAATCTGTCAGATGGTAAAGGTATGGTAGACCAACATTTTCCCGATCTAAACGTGTAGCAAATATAGGTTTTTAAATTAAAATTATATCACTCTAGGTCAAAAGATATACGAGAAATTGTAGATTATATAGGATGGCTATTATATTTCTTTTACAAAAGGACAGGTAGAGTTAAAAAATCGGCTTACTCATTCCTCCTTGGGTAACCATATACCTCAAGAAAAAATTCCCTGCTATTTCTGTTTAAGAAGTCCAGCCTCGTTTTTAACGGGCAATTTTTTGTTCTTAATCCATTAATAACCATAAAGGTAAAAATATGTAAAATTTAGAAGTCATAAACTTTTATATTCTTTACTATTTTTGTTAAGCAATTTTTAAACTAGAAAATATCAAAGGTTTATTATTATTATTATGTACTTTAAACTAGTCATTGCCTTCTTAATTGTATTTAAATCCTGAGACTAATCATAATAAACCGAAAAATCCTTTACTTTAGTTCAAAAACATTAATTAGCCCCTTCCATTTAAATTCCATCAACCTTTTTAAAACAGGACAACGATGCCTATTAAAGCCGAACAAAAGGGTGTGCCAAGTAAATTTAATAATTTTGTCATTTAAATTCTAGCAGCAAATGTAACTTTATTAAACGAGTTTTATAAAATTGTATTTAGAGTATCTTAAACGTATTAAACTACTAACCTACAACGAAGAAATAATGAAACTCTTGGGAAATTAATTTATTTAAAAAATATAATAAAGGTTTATGGGGTTTTAGGAAAAAAAGCTGCAAGATATACTTTGGCTCGAAACCATCTTTTGATTTGTTAAACTAAATGTTAGATGCTACAAAAGAGTTAATTAAACCATAATAAATCGTAAAATCCTTTAATTTAGTTCAAAAGCATTAATTAGCCCCTTCTATTTAAATTCCATCAATATTTTTAAAACAGGACAACGATGCCTATTAAAGCCGAACAAAAGAGGTGTGCCAAGTAAATTTAATAATTTTGTCATTTAAATTCTAGAAGCAAATGTAACTTTATTAAACTAGTTTTATAAAATTGTATTTAGAGTATCTTAAACTTATTAAGCTACTAAACTACAACGAAGAAATAATAAAATTCTTAAGGCATTAGTTTATTTAAAAAATATAATAAAGGTTTTTTAGGAGAAAAAGCTTCAAGATATACTTTGGCTCGAATAAAACGTTTGATTTGTTAAACTGAATAATGTTAGATGCTATAAAAGAGTTAATTAAACCATAATTAACGTAAAATTCTTTAATTTATTTTAAAAACAATTATTAGCCCCTTCTATTTAAATTCCATCAACATTTTTAAAACAGGACAACAATGCCTATTAAAGCCGAACAAAAGGGGTATGCCAAGTAAATTTAATAATTTTGTCATTTAAATTCTAGCAGCAAATATAACTTTATTAAACGAGATTTATTAAATGGTATTTGGAATATCTTAAACTTATTAAACTACTAAACTACAGCAAGGAAATAATGAAATTTTTAAGAAATCAGTCTTTTTAAAAAATATAATAAAGGTTTATGGGATTTTTTACAAGAAAAATGCTGCAAGATATACATTGGCTCGAATAAAGCTTTTGATTTGTTAAACTGAATAATTATGGATGCTATAAAAAAGTTAATCAAACAATATCAATCAACAAAATATCAAAAAACAAATATCAATAACGTTTATCGGTAGCCCAGGGCCGGTCCCGCACAATGACTGGTGCTAAGAAAAGAAAACTGTTGAGTTGCAAAAAATGTAACAAAAACATTACAAAAATACACTACAAAATACAATGTGCTAGAAATTGTGAGGAATGGTTCCATAAAGAATGTTCTGCATTAAGTAATGATGAGTTTTCTGCCTATTAGCAACGCAAAACAACACATAAGTGGGCTTGTTTAGCATGTCTCTCTTCAGAGGTTGGTGACGAAACTGCTAACAATTTAAATACTATTAACAGATGTGCAATGAGAAGAAGTGGTGTAGGATTCAACTACACATCGGTAGTTTCTGATATACCTACTTCTGACGATGCCTTTGCTCACTTAATAAATATCAACAATCAAAGTAACACCGATATTATGAGAGCTATGACAAAGATTTTCGAAGAGTTGAAGCAATCAATTACATTTAACGGTACGATAATGGAGCAGCTTAGGGATAGCATCAGTGTTTTAAACCATGAAAATAATTAAAATCTCGGATTGCCCAACTAGAGGATGTACTAAGCCACATCAAGGGTTCCCCTCAGGAAACTCAGGTCGAGAGAAATAAAAATGTCGTTATCGTTGGCCTCAAAGGCGATAACAGCTGTAAGGCTGATGTTATAAAAGTTTGTAACGTTCTTGGTGTCCAGGTCTCACCAGATGATTTCAGCGTCAAAGTTTTTCCCAGCAGCAAGACCATTAAATTCTGACATAACAACACGTGTTTTGCAGCAACGAAAAAATATAAAGCTTGATACCGACACTTGTGAAATAAGAAGTGATTCAAAAAGGAACATTTATGTCAATCCGGACCTGTCCAAGAATACGCGCGATTTATTCATGAAGGCCAAGGAACTAAAATCATGTAGGTACAAATATGTTTGGGCTAAAGACGATAAAGTTTTTGCTAGAAAAAATGATGGAGATTCTGTTATCAGAATAATTACAATGGCCCAGGTAGACAGTATTAAGATGGACTTTAGAGAATAAGAATTCTTTATGTTTTTTTTCCTCTTTCGGCAGGGGAGTTTGAATGTTTATTTTTGTACCGATATTTCTTAAAAATGTACATGTTTGCAGGCCGGAATAAGCATTTAAATATAGCCCATATTAATGTTAGGTCAATTGTTGGAAAGATTGGTTATGTAAAAGAATATATTACAGCTAATCAGTATCGATATTTTTGCTGTTTCAGAAACGTGGCTTACTAATGTGATTGATGACGCGGTGGTGAGCGTAGATGGCTATCGGGTAGTTAGAGCGGATCGTGTACAGGGTCGTGGTGGAGGAGTCCTTTTATACATTCATAATTCCATTAGGTACTCAATTTTAAATGATATTAATAATGATTTTTCGGAACAACTTTATATAGAGTTTAAGGTTGGTAACATTAAAACTATTTTAGGGCTATTTTACAGACCGCCAGGATTCACTGATTTTTCTCAATTTTTATTGGAGTTTGAACAAAATATCTCCAAGCATTTAGTATCGTGTGACCTTATGTTGTGCTTGGGGGATTTTAATATAAATTTTTTAGACTTTGAATCCCCTTATACCCAGAGGTTCAATGCTTTATTGCAAGTATATGATCTTCATCAAACTATAAATGAGCCAACTAGACGTAATCAAGCTAGCACTTCGCTTATAGACCTTATAATTTGCTCCAATTTAAACCAGTTAATAAATTGTGGAGTCGACCCATCTGTTGATGTTTCTGACCATTTTTTAGTCAAGTGTGAACTAAACATGTTAATTAAAAAACCTAAACCCTTTTTCGTAACTTACAGAAACTTTCAACATTTTAATAATGATGCATTCACCCAGGATCTTCTTAGTATTCCGTTTAATAATATAATTTATATGCAATCTATTAATGATAAGCTAAATTTATTTAACTCATATATTTTAAATTTATTTAACAAACATGCTCCTCTTAGAACTGCTCGGATAACAAAGAAAAAGGCACCTTGGATTACTCCAAACATAAAGTATATTATGAGCCTCCGTGATAAAGCATTAACAAGATATAAATCAAAAAGAACACCTGAAACATGGGAATATTACCGTCAGTTAAGAAATTATGCAAAGTCTGCTATTGACAACGAAAAAAAAGCATGTCTTCAAAATAGCCTTATCAATAATGACTATAAAAAAACCTGGAAGTCCCTTCGTGAATTGAATGTAATTAATTGTCCCAGCAAAAATATACCCAAACAGTTGGGTAATGCAGGGACTATTAATGACTTTTTTGTGAATTCTGTAACTGATCTCAGCCCAGACCCTGATACTCTACATTTTTATTCTAGCCGTAAAAAGTGTGGTGTTACGACTTTTCAGTTTAGAACAGTGACTATTAGTAAAGTTCGCTCTGCCCTTTTTTCAATTAAATCAGAGGCCACTAGTACTGATGGGATAGGTTTATCCATGTTAGTGAAGTGCTGTCCCACCATATTACCTTACATTACACATTTAATAAATTACAGTATCGAAACTGCCACTTTTGCTGAGGACTGGAAATGCTCATTTTTGCTACCGATTCCAAAAGTTACACATCCAGAGTCACTAACTGATTTAAGACCTATAAGCATTCTCCCTACCCTTTCGAAAGTTTTTGAGAAAATCTTGGACGAGCAAATCAGAGAGCATGTTCAGAAACACAACCTTCTTCCTTTTTCAGTCGGGGTTCCGGAGAGATCATAGCTGTGCAACTGCATTGTTAAATGTAACTGATGATATTTTTGGGGCTTCCGATCGCGGTGAACTCACAGCACTTGTTTTGCTTGACTACTCCAGGGCGTTTGACAAAATAAATCACCAATTACTTTTAGCCATCCTTTCATACCTCGGCTTTGCTGAGAGTGCCATTCATCTCATTAGCGATTACCTCAGTGGAAGAAAACAAGCAGTCAAGGTACATGGTGTACAGTCTGGATATCTAAGTGTTACCGCTGGCGTGCCCCAGGGCTCTATCCTTGGTCCTCTACTATTTGGTCTGTATACATCTCAGCTAACGTCGGATCTTAGTCACGTCACGGTACATCAATATGCAGATGACACCCAGATTTATCTGTCATTTAAACCTGAGGATATCGTTGAGGCGAATCTTAAAGTAAATAGTGATCTTCAATCCTTGTTTAAAGCCTCTGTAAATCACTGTTTGGAGCTGAACCCCAAGAAATGTCAAGCCCTACTATTTGGGCCTAAGGTTAGCAGGGAACATCAAAAACATCTTTTAAATTTAATTGTAAATAATGAAACTTTACAATGCGTTAGTGTGGCAAAAAATCTGGGCGTGGTAATTGATGTTGATCTAAGATTTTCTGAGCATATAGATAACTGTATAAAAAAAGCATATATTAATCTAAAACTTATTTATAAACAAAGACATCTTTTAAATGAAAAAATCAGGAAAATCTTATGTGACGCATTAGTGCTATCGCACTTTACCTTTTGTGATTCCGTCTATGGTCCTTCTCTGGTGGAAAGTGACAAAAGGCGCATTCAGCAAATACAAAACTGTTGTGTTCGTTTAATAGGTGGAATTAGAAAGTATGACAGTGGCGTAAGTGCAAAACTAAGGGAGATTGGATGGATGAAAATGGATGAACGTAGGTTGCTTAATAGCTTAGTTTTGTATCATAAAGTTATTTATAAAAAACTTCCTACTTATTTGTATCAAAAAATTAAATTCAGGTATGATTCGCATAACTTAGATCTAAGACATAAATACATAATAACTCCTCCATTACACCGAACAACACTATTCGAGAGTTCATTTACCTATCAAATAGCTGTAAAATTTAATAATATACCAGCTAAAATTAAAACTCTGAACCCACTCAATTTCAAATACAAAGTGAAAACTATATTAGCGTCACATACTTATCAAAGATGCTGATTATGCACTCCACCAACGTCAACGAAAATTGTAATACTTATTAAAATTCTAATATTACATACATAGTACATAAGCATAATTTGTATATGTATATACATACATATTAATAAATTGTTTTTTTTTCTTTTATTAGGTTAAGATAGGAGGTTATCCTCAACTTCGCCTTTTGTAAAATTTCTTTTTACAATAAAGTCTTTATTATTATTATTATTATTATTAATAATAAACCGTAAAATTCTTTAATTTAGTTCACAAACATTAATTAACCCCTTCTATTTAAATTCCATTAACATTTTCAAAACAGGACAACGATGCCTATTGAAGCCGAACAAAAGGGGTGTGCCGAGTAAAAATACTAATTTTGTCATTTAAATTCTAGCAGCAAATGTAACTTTATTAATCGAGTTTTATAAAATGGTATTTGGAATATCTTAAACTTATTAAACTACTAGACTACAGCAAAGAAATAATGACATTTTTAAGAAATCAGTCTTTTTAAAAAATATAAAGATTTATGGTTTTTAAAACGCTGCAAGATATACATTGGCTCGAATAAAACTTTTGATTTGTTAAACTAAATAATGTAAGATGCTATAAAAGAGTTAATTAAACCATAATTAACCGTAAAATCCTTTAATTTAGTTCAAAAATATTTATTAGCCCCTTCTATTTAAATTCCATCAACCTTTTTAAAACCGGACAACGATATCTATCGAAGCCAAATAAAAGGGGTACGCCAAGTAAATTTCATAATTTTGTCATTTAAATTCTAGCAGCAAAGGTAAGTTTATTAAACGAGTTTTATAAAATTGTATTTAGATCTTAAACCTATTAAACTACTAAACTAGAGCAGAGAAATAATAAATTTCTTAAGTTTATTTAAAAAACATAATAAAGGTTTATAGGGTTTTTAGGAAAAAGGCTGCAAGATATACATTGAAAATTTAGATTTGATAGCCTTAATAATGTTAGATGCTATAAAATAATAAATTAAAAAGTAACATAACACTTGAAGTGATAATAGTACATGCAAACTGGTCGTGAAGTGTGTTTCCTGCGAAAAATAGAAGCTTTTAAAAAATATATAAACGATAGCTCATTCAACGCGAAATGCAAATCTTAAAAAAGCGTTTTGAGGATTTTTTCTGTCAGTAGATATTTCAAATGTTATTAAGAAAAAACTAAAAAAAAGAAGCCATTTCGATTTTTGATGATAAATCAAAAACCATAAAAGATAGCGGAATTTCAAAAAAGATCCTTGAAGAGAAGGAAATTTCCAAAAAAAATGTTTGACTTCCGGAACTCTACCTTTGTTATTTATACTTTTAATTTAACGCTGAAAATGGGCCTTTGCGCGATATTTTTGGTTCCGCGCGTGCGTCTTTCCACAAAATGGTATAGTTTTTTAAATTTTTAAATTTCACCCTTTAATAAGGGAAAATGTAACAAATATTAATGTTGTTTGACTTTTATTTTAAATTTATGTAATAATGTGATATTTTATTGAAGCCCTCTAAATGTTTTGTTGGCTCAAATTTGCTGCGGCTCCTGCTTGACGACGAATAGCACAGATGATGGTTTTACCGAAAGCGCTCTGCTAGGATTTTTTAATAAAAATTTGCACGAAATACAAAGTCTCTTCATTTCCTAAATTCTTACGTGCACACAGCCACAACCAAGTTTCATCATTAAAAAAATGTTTAAATAATTTTCGTAATTTTTTTTTGCCTTGTGGAGCCCCTTTTATATATATACTTAACAAGATCACGCTTTAAAAATTAAAAAAAAATCTTTGTTTATAACAATTTGAAAACTTTGACAAAAAATAGAAAATCAAAGTAATATCGTTAAAGTTATGACATTATTATAAACAAAAAATTAAAATTCATTAAACTTTTATGACATGATCTTGTAAAGTATGTATATAAGAAGGGCTCCACAAAGCGAAACATTTTTACGACAATTTTTTTTTTAAATTGTACAATGAAAACAGAATTTTAAAACATTTTTTTAATTAACAATTGTTCAACTTGACTTGAAAAATTAACTTCAAATTTTTAATAAGAATGAATTCTTTAATTATTTTTTAATTATTATTTAATACTTTAAAAAGAATTATTAAGTGTGACGTACTCGGTTTTGACTCCGAGTGCGCATCCAAAAATGTCGTACGAATGCCCATTTTCGGCGATAAATTAAAATAATAAATAATGGACATAAAGTTCCAGAAGTTCTCAAGAATCTTTTTTGCAATTTCCGCTATATTTTATGATTTTTGAGTTTTCATTAAAAATCGAAATGGCTTTTTTGTCGTTTTTTGTTAATAACAGATTTACATTTCGCGTTGACTGAGATATTTTTCGAAGCCTTCTAACTATTTTTTGCAGGAAACACACTTCTGGACTAGACTAATGATACGGATTAGAAACGTCCTTTACTTATGTGCTTATTGAATAGAAACTATTTTTTATTAAATATTCTATGTAATATGATCACGTATATGATTAATTTTACCAAGGATTATATTTTTTAATACCTTAACCCACCATACCAAAAAATTAAATTCAAATCGAAAGTATAATGACTAAAGAATATGCAAACGTTGGATTGCCTAAGCTTTTCTGGTAATAACTATTGGGTTAACAGGTATAAACAGCTAAATGAATATAGTAATTTTCATTCATCTGCTTACCAAAAAATTGAACTAAAATGGACATAATTTTATTGCAAACGCGGTGGTAAGGTGTTGTCTACAAAAATCGGTCAAGAAACACGGTTGATAGGTTTTGAAGTTTAAAATTTTTAATAATTTAATGTCTAGTAGCTCAATTTATAAATTTAAAGGAAAAAAAAACTTGGTGAAAGGCACATAATACGCTAATGTTAATTAATGAACTATACAGGGTGTAAAAAATATGATTGATTGATTGATTGATAAACTAAATACACAAGTTGAGGTTTAGTCCGCCTCGACACTGCAGCTACAGGGTTTGTTATTCTGGTATTTGTTTCAGTTAAACGTTTGACACCTTAGACAGGTGTAGTAGCCTTATGAAAAACTCACGATTTTAATGGCTGATAGTGGAGCTCAAAACAAGTCGACAAAGCCAAGAACATATGGGTCTAAAGTTAATTCTATTTCGAAATATTTAAAGTTTAAAAAAGTTGGCAACACCGTTTTGCATATTTATGCTTTCTTCCTGTAATTTATTTTGATTTTTAATTTAAAATTAAATTTAAGTAAAAAACAATTAATAATCATTGTTTGGTTTTTATTTGTATTTAAAAAATAGTTTGCTTACCAAAAGAATAGGCTAAATATCCATATTAAGAGCACAAATTATAATGTTTTAAAACAGCACTTTTTTATTTTGCTTTAAGATAAAGATTTCTCGGTTGCACACATTTCGTTTTCAAAAATCTTTGGTACATTTTACACTACGGTTGTCGTAAATTTAAACCATATCGACATATTTTTCCGATTTAAAAATAAACAAAAATATCGCGGACGGGACGGTAAGTACAATGTACAACTCACTTTACTTCACGCACAAGGCTACTAGGTAGCTCTGTTGCCAATTGTTTTTTAGGTTTTTAACTAAGTAATTTTTTTAATTTGTAGATTAAAACATTTGAAACTTAGTTTATTTTAGTACCAAATATATCTATTAATAAGCTATTAAGACAAAAGTTTCCAATTGCGAAGATTTTTAAAAATAATTGCTTCTAAAGTTCCAACTTTGACATCGTTTAGACAAAAATCTGTCAAGCTTAGACACATGTCATATAAACTTTCTGACTTGTTTTGAGCTCCACTATCGTCCAATTAAATCCTGAGGATTATACTTTTTACACCCTGTATATTTAAATGATACAAGGTGTACTAAAAAAATTAATAATTTTTTTATTTGAAATTTTAAAAATTTTAAACGGCTTTAATTATAAAATTGGGAAAAAAAATTAAGTAGTATATTGATACTGTCATGGATAATAAAGAAGTAAAAATATTTATATTTTCATAGTTTTTTTCTTTAAGTAAAGAAACTTAAGAAGACTTTGTTTATAAAACTTTGGCATTTTTAAAACTTACCCCAAAAAGTAGTGGGCTATGCTGCTATGCACAATAATGATTTTTTTTTATTATAACAAATAAAAATTGGGTAGCAATTTTAATTTTGAAAAATCGTATTGTCCAGTGTACGGGCCACAGTTAAAAAAAAAATGTTTAAAAAAACATTACAGGTTTTCTTGACCCGCGTTTTTTACTGCTTTGCCAAAAAGTAACATTGCTACTTGTCGTAGAAACGAGCAGTTCATATTTTGCCAAGAAAAAAATCAACATATTTTTTAAATTTTTATCCGGTAAAAGACTTTTTGCCAATTTCGTCAAAAACAAAATTAAAGCCACGCTAGCTTTACCTAAACTAGGTGCAAACGCCACCTCCTGTTTTGATCTTTGTCAATTTTAGAGAGATAGGGATCATTCACACCATACTTTGGACCAGAACCTGCCCTTGGAGTGACCAAAACCACAGCACAAATGCAAACCAAGGAATGGATCCGAAACAAACACGAGAAATACTGGGGAAACCCTAGTAGAATAAGACATAGAAAAAGCTTTATATGAAGCCAATCCCAAAGAACGAAGGAAGAACTACTCAGACAAAGAGGGAAAAGAGTTTGCAAACAATAGGGTTGCTAACAGGGCACGATAACCTAAGAGGACACCTACACAAGATAGGCTCATACAATGGGAACCCAAGCTGCAGAATGTGCAACTAGGAGGAAGGAACAGCCTACTATATTCTGTGCGAATGTAAAGCGATTACAAAAGACATGCATTATTGTGGCAACTGAAAATAGGCCCACAGGAATATATCAACAAAACGGTCCTATACAGACTTGTAGAAGGAACAAGACTAATGAGAGGATTGGTATATAACTTACTGGGGATAAGGCACAAAAAGCCCAAAAGGCTGCGCTGCCTCCGGTAGTAAATCAAGACGGCTCCCAGGAAAGAAGAAGAAAAAGAAAAGGTAACAAATAATTAATATTATGTTCCCTAGTAATAACAAAATTACTCCAAAAAATTTAAAAATCCATAATATTAAAAAATCTTATTAAAAAAAAAATAAACAGGAATGGTGGTAGAAATACATAGAGATACATTCTTTAGAAGTACCTTCGTAATAATTTGCGTCTGGTATTTTCGAAAAAAAAGTGGCATCTTTTGTAATTCATCACACAGTGGTTTTTAAAACCTGCATAATCCAAGGGGTGCGAATTTACCTTTTCGATATTTTTAACATTGTAGTATCCATGATTAAATTTAATTTTTTTTTTTTTTTTTATGAATAAATATTTTATCTTTGGACAGTCCACAAGTAGGCTAAGTATAACGATCTGGGTGTCAAGTCTGGTGAGAGGGAGTTTGTTCACACGGGACTTGGAAATATTTGGAGACTGGGAGGAGAAGGAAAAACTTTTGCGGGTAGCAGCTTCCATAGAAGAAAAAGAAAGCGGGAAGTTCGGGGCCTCTCTAGTTAAACTGTAAAAGGAGGCATAAAAGTTGCACTCCGTGTTGCTCTGTTGGGAGCTGCCAAAGGAGGAATTATACTGGCCAACTTCTCTGAGCAGAAGCCGTGAAAATACCTATAGAAGAGAGACAGATCCCCCACAGCTCGATGGTGGGCAAGGAAAGGAAGCCTCTCTGTAAGCGTGGGATCATTATTAAGACGAACAGCTCTTCTCTGAATGGAGCCCAGAATGCTAAGTGTTGTAGGAGACGCCCTTTCCCAGACATGAGAACAATATTCTAAAGAAGGTCTGATTTGGGACACATACAGAGTATACAAATTGGAAGAAGAGAAATACTTTCTGGCTCAAAAGAAGAATCCAAGCTTTTTTGAAGCTGCTAAGGCTATGGATGTAAAGTGTTTGTGCCAGTTGAGGTTATTTTCAAAAGTAACGCCGACAAGATTAAACGACTCTTTGTTCTGCAAAACTTGGCCGCTCATATGTAACGGATGAGCACTGGCAGACTTTTTTCGCGACAGCGAACAGGAATGTGTTTTGGAGGCATTAAACTGAACAAGATTTTTGGCGCCCCAATCCAAGATAAGTTTGAGGTCTTGTAAGAGAGAAATCCGCATTGACCTACGCTTGGTTTCTAAATCAGGCTTATTGACTGGCTTGGGAAATTGAATGTTAGAGTGGAGGGTACTATCGTCAGCAAAACTATGAATGGAATTGATTGTGGAAGAAAGAAGATCGTTAATGTGTAGAAGAAACAGAGTGGGTGCTAGAAAGGGGAAACTGAAGAACCACGAGCAAAGCTTAGGTGGAAGACCGTAACGAGCAAAGCTTAGGTGGAAGACCGTAAGAAGGAAGTTTGTTAAGAAGCACATGTTCGAAAGTTTTGGAAATGTCAAGAGCAAAGTCAAACCACGGTTCTTTAAGCTATTAAATCGCCATTAAAAATCATTTGTGGTACGATGTTAAATAAAACTAAAAAGAACAGAAAAAATTGTTATAAAGTTCCAAGATGCAAGCATTTCTTTTTATGCTGATTTATTAGTTACAGCCCAATACTACCCTGATCTTTTCCCTGCCCTTAACTTAATATAAAAAATTTATCAAAGAAACCTTTGGCATAAATATTTGTGTCAACGGCAGACTTACAAACGCCCTTAGGTGCCTTTAAAGACTTTTTTTTTTTTTTTTTAAAAAGTGGAAAAGAAAAAGAAAGTTCATGATATATTGACAAACAGGTTTTATTGGTCTTTTAAGTGATGTTTTCATAACCGTTTTTTTGGGGGAAAAACAAGAAGGTGTAGCTTTTTATAACTAAGTATATGTTAAGTCAATGAAAAGGGTATATTGAATAATGCAGTTGCCATTAAAAACTTCTTGCAATACACATATCCGATGTTCTATTCATTGGTTAATTTATCTACTGGCATCACGGCACGGCTATTACTATACAGGGGGTAATATAAATGTTAGGGAATAAATTAAACAGTGGATTTTCTGGTAAAAAACTTTAAAAAAATATGTGTACTTTACAGGGTTTTAAACAACGGTTTAATGTAATAACTCTTGAAGCTAGAAGATAATGGAACAAAATTTAAACCAAAGCTTAATTTGATAGAGCCCTAGTAATAGTAAATATAAATGGTTTTTTAGTTTACTCAGCTGTGTGTGCACGGATAATTTCGTAGGGTTTTTTTAATGTGGTACGCACCTGAAAATATTTTTGATCATTTCCTCAAATTTAATTTTTTTGTTTTAAACCAAATTTGCATCCTGACTTTTTTTTTTTTTTCCTCAATTTCTCCTTATTAAGCCTCTTGTAAATATTAGTTTTTTTATGGTATAAACAGAAAAATGCAGAAACTTGAACAAAAATATATCTCATTAAATTAACAGTAATTAATGTTCTAATAACCTTAAAACTAAAAGCAATTACTAATTAACAATAATTAATGGATTAAAATGTATTACAAATGATGCTAACAATGTCTTCCTCTAGCTGCGATACATTTTCCGGTACATTTTGTTGTGGATTCCTTTATTAGTGCAACAATACTAGGCATTTTTCAAATTTGTCGATATCTTATTTAAACTCTTTGATAAAACGTATGCACGTTAAAAATTTAAACGTAATAAAACTAGGTTTTAAAGAGTTCAAAAAAAAGTGGTGTGTGCTGGGTGTGGGACTACGATTTCCTGTTTTCTCCTCCGCTGAATACGAATCTGAAGTCAAAGTTGGGGTTCAAACACCAAAAATCAAGAAAACCCCCAAAAAATCGTCACCGTTTTTTAATTAGTAATCTTAAACCTAATTTAACCAACACTCTAGCTGAATGGTTTTCCCCAGTTACCAATACATGTAGGGGCCCAAATTTTGGGCACATATATACATATATATATATAAAATTAATAAAATATAATAAAA
>JAHBCN010015630.1:0-20767 GCA_019359885.1 Listronotus oregonensis
AGTATTTGTTCTACGAGGAATAACTGATTCTGACTTAAACTATTTTTGCTTCCCCTGTGCATATGTTATGCCTTAGAAATAAAGGTCTGGGAATCCTACTAATTTTTTACATGATTCAAAGAGCTCTCTTTTGCAACACAAAGACTGATCAAACAGGGTATCAGAGCATGACCCCCAAAAAAAATACCATACGCAAATGTGCATCTATAACCCAAACTCTCATCTAGTTCCTGTGTAACTACTCTCAAGGCATAACAACCAGATACGCCTTCTTTTAATTTGCAATGTGCTGTCAAATTTTAAACCCTTTTCATCTATTTGAAATCCTAGATACTTTTAACCTGTGGATTTTGATATTCACATTATAAGTATACTCCATCAAGCCGACATTAAAAGTTAAAATATTCGTTTTAGAAAGGGTAAAACAGGATAATTGGCATCTACCATTTCTTTATTTTAAAAATGTCTTTATTAACATTATATTGCGAATTTCCGTTTTCCTATAGTCCCAAAATAGTGTGATGTCGTCAGCAAACATTGTAACTGAACCTGTAATATCTAAATTTGGTAAGTCGTTTACATATAAAAGAAAATAACAAGGGGCCGAGAACAGAGCCCTGGGGCACCCCCCAAGTTATGGCAATGGCCGGACAAATATGACTTAAACCAGTTTAACGACGTGCCTCTAAAACCATATACTTTAAGCTTCCAAAGCAATGTTTCATGGTTTACACAACCGAACCTTTGACAAATCAAAAAACAAAAAGCTCCCCCGTCTCCATCAAAAACCAGACACATGTCCTCAAGAAAAAAAAAAATGGCATCTTTATGCCAAATCCCCCCTAAATGCAAATTTTTTGATCTAAAAGTCTATGCTTGATAAAAAAGCTTAACAACGCTTTCACATTTTTTCAATTTTTTTAGCTAAGGTTGGAAAAAGGATATTGGTCTGGTTAAAAGGGGGACTTAACATCACCCCTTTTGAAAAGGGGTCATTTTTCCCTTTAAAAACGGGAAAAAGCCCAACTAAATGAAAATTTAAGCACAGAAAAACCGTAAAGTTTGCCCCGGGTTTAAAAAATTTTAATTATATGCGCCCCACCCTGAGCTGTTTTTTTTTAAGTTCTGCAAAAGGGGCTCTTTAATTCAAATATTAAGATGAAAAAAAAAATTCTTAGCAACATTTCGTAAATAACAAAGGATCCACCTTTGTAGCTCATAAACTGATAAGGGGGAGGTATTGAGTAAATGTATTAAGCTGGTAGGTTTGAATTTGAACTGGGGCAGAGTGCAACCCCCGGTTCTTAAACTATCATCCACGATTTTTTTGTTTATTATTAGATTTTAAAATTTCTTTTAAAAAGAAATTTTTTTTGCTAACTTTATAGTTTTTTAAAAATATGATACTGATTATAAATATTATAAATTTTAAATCTTTCCCCGGGAAAAATTTTTTTGGATTTTTACCCCCCTGGGGAAACAGGGTTTTTTTTTCCCTTTTTTCCAAATTTTTAAAAGAAAAAGCGACATTAAAAGTTTGTTTAAAAAAAAAAAAGTGCAAAAAGGAACAGTCCCAATGGAAATTTGTTCCCCAACCCCATCTCCGGCATATTAGAAAACCTGTCAAATTTTCCCCTCCCTTAAAGCTTTTCCAATCTGGACTTTTTTTTCCGTACTTGATGCCCCAAAAACAGCTTCATTTTATTTCCCCAAACCCCATCACACTTCTAAATAATTTTTAAAATACTTTTTAATAAAAAAAATAGTTAATTATAACAAGAAGCTTCTTCTATCTAAGGTTGCTATTATACACCCTTGCCATTTGTCATTTCCCAACAATATATGTTAATTTTTTTTATTGCTTGATTTTTTTTTTTGTTCTTAAAAAATTGCTTACGTTCCTTTTGCTTTCTTTTAAACATCAACTTATTACTGGGAATTATGTAACCTTTAGTTAAAAAAGATCATATACAGGGTATTTCAAAAACATATTTTATCGCTTAATGGAAAATTCTTTGACCAGAAATACAATAAAAATATTATAAAAGTAACAACTTAAAACAGCCGCATTTTTAAAAGAAAAATTTTTAAAGGGAGACTATTTCTTTAAAATTTGGTACATTAAGAATATTGACCAAAATTTTATATAAATTTTTTATATATATATATTTAATTAAATAATATATATATATATATATATATATATATATATATATATATATATATATATATATATATATATATATATATATATATATATAGTAAAAAAAATCCTAAATATACCATGCAAGTGGCGTAATTTGGGCAATTAAATTTATTTTGTTATATTTTTTTTTGCTGTTATTATTATTGATAATGTGGTTAGTTGTGGTTAGTACTTCTAAATTACCTAAACTGATAAACTTAACAAGTAGAGTAGTAACATTTAAAATTTAAGACCAAAGTAGATTTATAGTAAAAGTTTTATTTAAATAAAAAAACAAATTAAAAATAAAGAAAAAAAAATTACATCCAAAAATTTTTCTTTCGCACTTTAAAGTATTATTGTTTTATTTTTGCTTTTAAGCAATGGCATTTGGTTTTAAGTCAACCTGAATAAATGTATACGTATATAATTTTTGATATGGGATATTCGAAAAATTCGTCTGCAAAACAATATAATATACAGTTACATCTGAAAATTTTTTGTTTCATTTTTCCAGAAAAAAAAAACATGGTCGCAGGTAAACGACCTTACTGTAATAGATAAAAAGAATATATTGAAAGCACAAAAAAATAAGACAAACAGCAAAATACATGATTTTGGTAAATGTTACTTTTTATCATCTTATATTTAAAACCTTAAATAATTTAAATTATTACAAACTGTTATCAATGTGTAATATAAATTGTCTTAAATTAAAAATTAAAGTTTTTTTTAAGAATAAATTTATTTTTAATATATTTTTTAATAGTAATATGAAATATTTACAAGTAAACGCCTATTATTAATATAAATAAGATTTTTAAGAGCCTGAAATAATTTACAAAAATTTCATAAAATTTCATATACCGTATGGTTTCTTTTTTTTGGGGATATTTCTTTAATCTCATAACAAAACCTATTTTTTACTTTCAGAAAGTTACGCCGTACCTCAAAGGTTTTTTTTATAAGTTAAATGGAAAAAATCAGAAATGTAGATAGTAAGAAAAGCAGTGTAATTTAAACGAGGCTCCAAAATTTAATATAAAGATAAGATGCTTTATGGCACTACTTGCCGCTGCTTTTAAAGATTTATGAGGTTTTAGCAAAAATTGTCTTTTGCTCTCGGATATTATTATAAAAGTTAAAAGGGTGCATTTATATAGCTTAAGAAACGGCTTAAAATGCAGAAAAGTTGTTTTTCATGGACAATTTTAAGGTAATGCCGAAAAATAATAAAACATGCAGAACATTTTATGTTCATAGTCAAAAAATGCTTGTGAATGCAGCGTCTTGGTTTACGTTCGTGGTAAAATCTTTATTTTTCTGGCAGAGTAAGTAAATTTTCTTGGGTTTTTTTTAACTTATATAATACTGGTTATATGCAATTAGAAAGCTTTTCTGGCAAAGTAACTCTACTGACACAGAGAAAAAATTTGGTTTTACTGATTAAAACAGACGTTTTATTAACTAAGAGCTGGCACAGTGTAACCAAATTTTGAAATTAAAAAAATCTATATCAAAATATAATTAATACTCTAAAAAAAAAGGTATTAATGCTAAACAATGATTTATTGTTCTAAGTTAAAGAAATTTGATGTGATAAACGTATATCCTTAGATAATAAAGATATCTCCCATAGTAATTTTGTGTTAAAAGAAATACGAAATTATTATATTGAGAACCAGTGTTACGTTTCATTTTATTGTAATAAAAGAGGCTAATTGTTTTTTTGTTATAAAAGTAAGGATAATATTTTAAGGAAAATTATATCAGTGTGTGCATTATAGCATAGGCGATTATAAGATATGTCATGAAGTGTATATACTCTATATTTTGTCTCTTTTATTTGCTTAACAATTATTACAGTTGTATTTTTTTTTCTTTTAATAATTTTTACATGCTTTTTCTGTATATCCAATGACATTGGATATGCAGAAAAAGCTTACAGACATCTATATTGTTTACCTAATATTCTTACCTTAATTATTAAAAGTTGTTTAAATGGCTGCCAATGAATATATGCTTAGTATTTTTAAAGCATGTGGTCTTTCAGATATCCAGCTGTCAATAAGAAAATGGATTTTGCGCACTACGTAAATAATTTTTGCCTAAATGCCTAGACACTCAAATTGTGGCTAAGCATTTTAAATGATATGAGTTATTTTTTTTATTTAAATTACACAGTTTTATTTAAATTAGGTATCCACCAATTTTAAATTTGTCATCAGTGTTTCAGTTTGATAGTGTCTTCTGTTTAACTCTGACACTTGGATATTTTAATAAAACGGTAAAAAAATCAATAACTTTTTATTACCAAACAATTAGAGTAAATGTAGGATTTTAAATTTGGAAGACTGTATAAAAAAAGTTAACTTAAATTTGTAATATTATTAGCACGTCTCATTAATATTGCAATACCTTAGACCTTTTATTTTCAGAATATCGTCGTCCAAGACTAAGTAAAAAAATACTATTACAACTAAACTGGCATTGTATACAACAGATAAGTAATAAATTAAGAAATACTTACCCACATGTTGACGGTGAAGTAATAAAATCTCTTATTAACTAAGTGCTGAATTTAGGTAAAGTGTATTTAGAAATATTTTTGTGGGTTATAAAGCCCTTAGTTAATAGCAAAATAAATAACAAATGAAAAACAAGTTACTATGTAAAACACATTTTCAACAGTAGTAGCATTTTGTTCAGAGTAACAAGTATACAGTGTTCGTCACCAATGATTGATTGAAGTAAGACACTCAACGTGTATTTTTGCTTAATTCCTAAGTAAAGTAAACATTGTTTACTATGTAATATAAATAAAACACAGTGAACAAATTTGTAGTGTATGACGTCTAAAGATAAATAAAACCCATTTTTACACATCACACCTTTATTTTAAAGTAAAACTTAATTCGAGCAATATAATAGGATCTAAATAATATCTAAAATTTCTTAGCTAATAAACGATTGACATTTTTCTAGAGACAATTTTATATACAATGTGCATTTAAGCTAGAAAAGCGTTTTAATATTTTTTCGATAGAGCGGAAATGAAGACTATATCGCGCACATCCGTTTAATATTTCGTACATTATATTTTGTGAACGTACACAGAGATTAATCCCTAACTATTTTAGTCCCATGTATTGATCTGCAATATAATTTTTCATAATTAAAATACAATATTTAACAGTTTAGTCAGTTGTTAAATGGGAAAAACTCATATTTTTTGCAGTGACCTAAGAAAAAAATATGCAAATATAAACTATCTAGTGATATAGTTTAAATTATTTAAAGTTTAAAAAATAGTGATATAATAAAGACGAAAGTATTGCCCTTAAATTTTGAGATTTTGATTTAATCGATTTAGTTAGATTAGTTTTGAACTATCTTGCGTGATGTCATATGTATTTGCGCCAACCTAGATTGTTTTTAGTTTGCCAAAATTGCAAATAAAATATTTTTTTGGGCTGGTCATTTTTTCTCCGATAAGTATTCTAGTTCTTTTTTTTTTTTACATTCGATCGAAGCTGATTTATTTAGGGTTAAGTTTTTTTCTATTAATTTATAACTAATTAAAGTCTCTAGCTAAACAAATTAAGCTTAATAAAAATTATTTAAAATAAAATTACCCATCTTTAAGGTTTGAGTATTTTTTTAACAATTTTACTGACTTTTTGCATTTATTAAGTCAATATTCTTTTTATTTTTTGTTTTTTTAAAAACCCTATTTAGAATTAAAAATCCTTATTTTTATTCGGTTAAAAGTAACATTAAATTATTACGACATAAGTAAGTCAACACCGTTAGGTTACGTTAGACATGGGCTTGTAATATATATTAAGAGTAACAAAGAAAAAAAATTGAAAAGCAGCAGTATCATTCAATAATATTTTTATAGACAAAAAAGATATAAAGATTATTTTACATACTGTAATAAATTAAAGCTACTAACTTGTTTTAATATTGGTATATAAAGACAATGCAAGTTATAAAATAATTGTCTTTTTTGTTATATCTTTATATATAATGGTATTGGTTTTCTTAAAAACACGATTTGTGATAATAAATATCAGCGATATGTAACTTGTTAAAAATATATTTTATAATAAAAGATGCGGTAATAACGAAGTTAAGGAATATTTTAAAGCAACCTGTTAATTTAAGTTGTAGAGACAATTTATTTTCAATGTTCGTAAAGATCAATAGAGTGGATAAATGTATATCATATGTTTTTTTTGTAAAATATTGGCTATTAGGCAAACAAAAATGCAAAATAAAGAATTATTTCGTACATGATTATCAAGAAACATTGCTACTGAAGAAGCGAATCAATTTGTCACAGTCACTTCTATCGTATTTAGTATATTGCAGATCTTTCACAGTATAATTTGCTGAGCTTAAAGCAAAGAAGAAATACACTAAATATAAATTTTAAAATCAACATATCACATTGCTTTTATGGTAAGAATTTTACAGTTTAAAGGTGCTTATATACAATTAAAGCTATTTGAAATGTAGTCTAATCAATAGATCTCAATATAATATTTTAGATATTTACACACACTTTATTAAATATTATTTGTTAATTTGTTTATCAAAATATTTTGACTGCCTTAAAAGTATCATTACTTTAAATGTCTACATTAGGTTTAAAGAGTCTACAAAAGTTACTTAATTATACTGAATATTTGTGAGCTAAATTTAAAATTTGCTGTAAAACTTTTTCACATTAAAAGTAGCTAAAGATACATAAAATACAGTTTTTTTGTTTACTGTTTAAAACGGTTATTTTAATTAAGATAATTATTATTAAAATTAAATTTTAAATTGTAAATGGAATAATATCTACTATTACAAATACAAATATAGCTGATGTTGTTACAAAATTAATTACCAAAATTTTTATATTCATATTGGCCAGTTCAACTAAAAAACCGCAATTTAACTCACAAATAGACAGTTTTTAACTTGATCTAGATTGTCCACATTAAAAAATAAATAGATTACAGATATTTTAAAATCGGTTACCTATTACTTAAAATTGAAAACAAAACTTATAATTTTATAAAAATATAATTTTTTAATAACATGTTAAGACCTTATCCAAAAATTTAATTTTTTATCATTAGCAAGAGTACTTATTCACAAATCCAATTTTTTTATAATTAGCAAGAGTAGGTTTTTAATAAGTTAAAACCAACATTTATCCATTTACTTTATCGGAATAAGCTTTACTTTCTTCATAATAATTTTACCTAAAGAAATAAATTTACCAAAAATAATATTAACTACACTTCTGCTGTTACTAAAAATTTTTTAAATGAAAAAATATGGTTGGTTGGATGTTTATAATATTATTATAGTTAAATATTAAAATTTTTAGCTTAACACTTATTATATTTCCACCGCAAACTTTATTGCTTTTCCTTAAATAATATGGACTAATTTTTTTTCTGTAGTCTTCAGCATAAAATTATAAACTAATTAATTAAATTTAAAATACAACTTAAATAAAAAATAGAAAATTTCTTATTTTTGTTACACATCTTTAAGCTTTACCCTAGATATACCAGGTTATCTAGAAGGGTGGCCTACACCCTTTTTCCGTATTTTTCAAGGTAGAAAATTAAAACTTTAAGGTCAAAAATGACGTTTTTTGACCAATCTCGTAACATTCGGTGGCTTCCGGTTTTACCAAAAACGGCCTCAACTTCCGATTTTCAAATAGAATAAATATTTTTACATTTTTGGGGTCCTGGAAACATTCTGCCTCTAACGATACCCCATATGTCAAATTTTGACAGCTTAATATTTTTTTTTTAAATTTTGTTCTCGGTTTGCATCTTGTCAGTGCATTTATTGTTGAATTTTAATTATTTTTTTAATTATCAATTATTCTTTGTAGGCTAAGGTTGTCTAATGACAAGGTAAACCCATATCATTTTATTTTAACAAAATAATTATCTTCATTTTAAAATTTCCAACGCGATCAAATTAGGCAAAAAGCATTTACAAGGTGCTTTTTATTTTTGTTTGATTAGTTGAGATAAAAATAATAATTTTTGTCCCATAATTCCCACCTAGATTGAAAAAAAGCATTTGGAAAAAGCTGCAAAATTTGACATTTGTGGTTTGACGAAGACTGTTCCCAGGAATCCAAAATGTACATATTTATAGGTCTCGTTTGAAAATCGGATGTTAAGGCCACTTCCGATAAAACCGGATATAAACCATTATATGATATTTCAAAGTTTTATTTTTCTACCCTGAAAAATGCAAAAAAAAGGGGTAAGCCAATCTTCTGGATCACCCAGTATATTTTTAAACCCAAAAAAATCTTTAATTTAAAATAGCTTTTTTATTTAAGATAAGGTAAAACCAACGTGTAGGACCGAATATACTGAATATTAACTTTTGTAATAGTTATCATAGTTTGAAAAAAACTGAGCACTGTCCACAAATATTTTCTTTGGTACGTTCGGATAAATGAAAAATAATTATTAAACAGCCACAATCAAATTATAAGTTTTTAGGATGAACGCATAAAAATGGATAGTTTTGGATAGTGCTTACTAAGTTTTATAATTATTTAACATATTCCGGCAAATATTGACATTCACAAATTTTAGTCTTGTACGGTATGATATAACATGGTTATAAATACGGTATTTTAAATATTGTTTTTGCTATGACTTTTTTGGGTCACTTAATCACAAAAAACATTTTTTTTAGGTAACAATAATGCCAAGAATTATGTTAGTTAAAGATATAGAATTTTAATTATTGTTAAAAATGAGAATATATAAAAAACATTATATTTGTAAAAAGCTAACCTTTGGAAAAATATTTAAAATATCATTTGTTTTTTACTAATTTAGATATTTGTGCTAAGGTTAAATATATTCATAATAAAATGCAGTATTTTAAACCTACCCTTACTTTTTGTTTGTTATTAGATTTAAACATATTTAAAGTTAAGTTTTCCTAATATATTTTAATCTGGGATGTATTTTAAATATACTTATTAGTGTTAGAAGTCTTGCTCAGGGAATTTTAAAACGTTTTACTTATACTTACTGTACGTGAAGTTTAGGTTATTAAAAAAACTGTTACACTTAAGTAAAGCAAATAAAAAGTCAGCTCTTCTTTTCTTCTACTTGATGAACTCTTAACTGAAACAAAGAAATATAGGTTTAGTATTAGTTGTATTTATTTAAAAATGGTGTATAATATTTCATAATTAAGAACATAACGTAATAAGCCAAAATAAGTGAGTCTTAGGGTAATTTAAAGTTAATCTTAAAAAAATAAAGGATCATGGTAACACAAACAAAAAATTAAAATTGTGTCAAAGTAAACTGAAAATCCGTAATTTTACCAATGGCTATGTTAGAAATTACTTTTTCTTATGAATTTACGTATTTTTTTAAACAAAAACTGATTTTAAATTTCTTTTATTCACTTGAAGTTTTTTCTCCAGAAAACTTGGACTATTTAAGTCAAGCACATGTCCTTAAAATTTAACTTACGACGACACTTTGATTTAAAACTTAAATCCAATAAAACAGAAAATATTTATAACCAAATAATCCTATTGCAGAAATATTTATCGCCTAGAAAATTAAATGAGAATTAGGTGATTCAAATTTGTGTTATAAAAAAAGTTTAATGTACGAAATTTTGTGCCTATATTTGAATTACCTGGTGTTTTATACATTTCTTAAAATATTAATTTAAAAAAACTAAAAATTAAATAGGCTATTATTGCAGAAAAACTTGTAATGCAAAAAAATAGAGCAATTTATGTAAATGGTTTTAAATTACATTAAAAATGTAGATAACAAACAATAAAACTGTGAGCAAATACCCATAGCCACCAACAAAATAATTGCATCAAATTTTTAAATTCTTTTTGGCATGCTTTTAGGTTTATTATTTCGGAAATTTTAATAAAAATACATAAATAACTTTTACAAATGAACAGCTATGACAAGAGAGTTAAATTGATACAATATTTTCTATTACGAATTATATATGTGCGGTTACCGTTAAAACAGTTTTCTACTTTAAAGGTTTGTTTTCTTATCTTTCTATTTAGTTTACTGTTGTTAAGCTACCTTAACTTACCAGCCAAAAAATATGTTTGCGATTTGGGTTTTATTGTTCTCCGTATTAAAATAAAATTATATCTAGAAAGTTGCTCTAATAGAAAAAAAAAACATTATGGTTTAAGGGTAAAAATATAACCTTACTAAATATCTGTAAACAGTCAAATAACAAGCTGAGGCTACGAAAACAACGATTTAGTTTTAACTATAATAATTTGCAGAGCTTAAACACAAGCTCTTTTTCTAATATTTACTTAGAATTGAAATTAAAAATTATTTTAAAACCCTCCGAAAGATTTTTACAAAATTAGTTTTCGGTAAAGGTCCCTTTGATGAAAGAGACATAAGGTAGATACTGGTTTATTTTAATTTAAATGTCATAAGGTAGATAGTGGATAGAACCTTTGGCGACCTCTGACTATTATGTTATAAAATTCTTGGCCCGGCTACGAGTATTACCTTTTGTAATAAAATACGTCATTATAAAATGACCGAAAAAATATTATAATTAAAGCTGCTTATTTTTAACTTAAAAAATCATTACACCAAGTGCCTGGATGCATGGCATCAAAATTTTAAAACAAACAAAAATTTTGCCAGCCAGCTACATTTTGTACCATAAAAAAATATGTGATATAAAATAATTTTTAGTCAAAGAATTTTGCTTGGAATAGCACTTTTTTAAAATATTATATTCACAGCCCCAGAAAAAAAATTGAAGCTTCCAAGGGATTGATCATGGTATCTTAATGCTTTTGGGGTCGTCGCTGAACCCGAATCCGGGGTCAGTTTGACCCCATCACGTCAGGGTCAAGCGCATTTTAAGGTCAAATCTGCAAAATTACTCAGCCCAATTAACAAAAATATTGAGGGTTCGAAAGACTTAATTATGGTATCTTTATGATTTTGAGGTCGCTGAATCCGAATCCGGGGTCAGTTTGACCCCATCAGGTCTAAGTCAAGGGCACTTTAAGAGTGTATACTTATGTTTTCGAGGTTGGTGATTACGAATCCGGGGTTAAATCTGTAAAATTATAATTTGGCTTATTTGACCTTTAAATATCTCTTGACCATGATCCGATGGAGTCAAACTAACTACGTATTCATATTCAGCGACCTCAAAAACGTATACGCTCTTCAAATTTAGTTCGTTATTTGGATTTGCTTGTGTTGACTGACTGATCGTCAAACTGACCCCGGATTCGGATTTAGTGACCCCAAAAACGTAAATTTAAGATGTTCAAGTCTTGCGGAACTTCAGGTGCGTATCAAGGTCGCAACCAAATTTAAAGGGTGTAAACTTATGTTTTTAAGGTTCCTGAAATTGAATCTGTGGTCAGTTTGACCCTATTAAATTTGATTGCGATTTGACCTTGAAATGCTTTTGACCCTGAAGACCCCGGATTCGAATTCAGCGACTCCAAAAACATAAAGGTACCATGGTCAAGTCTTTTCTTTTTTTGTAAAGATGTGTTATAAATGCAATAAAAACATATTTTATGTTTATGAATAAAAATAACAATACCGACAAATGAAAGTTAGTAAACTTTTTGTCCCAATTTATTTATTGTGCAAAATTCTTTTAACCCTTTCAAATTAACAAAATAATCTCACGCGATTAAAATTTTCCGCGGAAGTTAATTTTAACTTTATAATTTAAACACATTTAATTAAACCTTATTTTATTTTTTATCATAATAAAACAAGATAAATTAGGTTTTGTTGTGTTTTTATATATTACCGGTACGCAAAAAAGTGAAAAATAGCTGTAAAAGTAACATGGCATAACAAATAAACTATTATTTTAAAAGCACATAGTAACATTACATTGCAAAAAAAATCCTATACGGTTTTAAAAATTGTCTCATTTATGGCTTCCTTACTAACTGCTTTTTTCCAAAGACATTTGGTATTTTTATGGGTAACACCTTAAGGAGGGAAATAGGTGTAAACGTTTGGATTTTTTTTCATAAATCAATTGTAAAACTGTTTAAAAATATTCTTTTAAAATAACTTAAAGAAATTTCATGCCATTTAGAAGTAATAATCGTTTAAGTGAGTGTCCCTCGCTCGAACAGTCGGTGCGCGTGGCATCGAGCACGGAGCAGCCGAGCAGGTATAACAGTCAGCACGGTAACAAGATGTTCTTTTTTTCCTTTTAAAAAGAGAGGCCATATATAAAAATTTTTAGAAGTATTAGCTGATTAATTAGTTAGTTATTTAAATTAAATGATAACTGTCTTAAATATTTTTTTTCACTTATCCTTAAATGTATTCTTCTCGAAACCACTTTATTCGAATTTGCGTAACCTCTAGCTCCTACAGTTTATAATCAGTCGTTATCGAACTCGGCACACAATTTATTTGTATAAATACGCTTTATGTATACCTTAATCCTATAAAATATCTTTATTTTTACTATTTTTTTATATGCAAAAGAAAGAACAAAATTACAGTAAAAAATCGTACTAAATTTCCACATTCCTAAAAAACATATTTATTTTTAGTTTTTTTTTATGGAGAGTAATAGAAGATACACTTATAAAAAAAATTAAAAAATTGATTTCAAATGAAAATTTTGACCTCCAAAAATAACGCAAATTGCCTAGCCGGATACTTAGTCACAGTGTGCAGCAGCACATATCTCCGTTATTTTTGTGGAACATATTAACAAATTTAAGTATGCATTGTTGAATTATAAAATTACTGAAAATCACTAAAAATACGCCACTCTACACCTATTTCCCTCCTTAAGTGCTGGGATTTAGCCGAATATTTTTTGCTTGGTTTCGAATGATATTTGCTTTTAAAAATTTATCAAATTAAGTTTTTAATAAAGTTACGAAAGCAAAGCTCGAGTGATTTTGTAAAACCTATTAAGCTAAATTTTCAAAAGCAAGTATTTGAAACCAGGCAAAAAATATACGGCTCAAATTCTGCGCAAACAAAAAAATCGGTAAGACAATTTCGAAAATAAAATAATAACACTGTTCTTGACAAATTTACCAACAGTATAAAATACAGGCGTTACTGAGGTAACGATTGACAAACCTATTCACAGATCCGTAAAATTATTGATTTTTTAGTTAGTTACAATTTCTATTTTTTATTTTTATCTGATAGCAAATTTCGCTTTTTTATTGTCATCATAATACTATATGATATTATGAGTAATAGTAACTGCTTTTTTAATAAACAGGTCAATAAACTAATAAACAATTGGAGTAGGCGGTAGATAGGCGCCCTCTATTAGCAACATTAAAAGTATAACAAAATTTTAAATTTATGCCCAAAACCCCAAATCCCAGTTTTGGTTACCGCTATGTATATTTAGTTAAAAAAGTTATTACGAAAAACGAAAACAAAATTTAAAGTTTAATACCTGTATAAAGATAAAAAACTTTTTCTTAAAAAAATTGAAGTTTAATTATTGGAGCACCTGTATACAGTTGTAATTTTCTTTCATCGACAATCATAGTTTCTTGGCAAGCAATTTTTTTTGGAATAATTTTTCCTCGAAAAATGAAATTTTTGGTCCGTTTGCCGTCTTGTCTACCCCATCGCCGGACTTACTGTATTCATTACAGAATCCGTATCCTAAATACTTTTGTATAATTGTATTGAAATTAACCTCCTAAATAAAACATTTTATTCGATATGAAAGCAAAATAACATTTTCTTGTTTGACTTATTTAATAAAGTAAAATTTTCCTATAAGAAGCAAACATCCCACAAATATTGATAGCCAATAAATAAAAGTTATTAAAGTATAAAGACTTTTAAAGTGCAATTTTAAACAAGTACCCCTTTAAGACGATAAATTTATTAAAAACAGTTAATCTTTTCAAACTTATAAACTTGTTTAATTAACTTCTCTTAATTTGTTCACTTTTACCTTTTCCTTATAAAGTATTGAATTAGGAAAGAACTTTCTAAATTTACTGGCGAAGGTAATTTTTAATTTAATTAATATCTTTTGAAACTATTTTTAACTGACTCAATTGAAAATTGTATACGAACTTCGCGTTGCGGTTGGGAATGTATTGATTTTAATTTTGTTAATGTTGAAAAAGTTAAATTTGTTGATTTTTAAAAATTAGCCATAAATATACCACATTATATTCTGAAATTTTATGTGTGAATTACAAATCATTAAAGTTATTATTTTGATGACGTACGTAAAGAAACTTATAAGGCGCATACTTTTCCATTTTCTTAATAAATTTAAGTACCATTATAGGGCTGCAAGTTCAGAAGAATAAGAAATAATTATTCTTTTTCTTTAAAAATGTCGTTTTTTGTTTTATGTGATTTTTTATTTTAATTATATTCTCTAACTTTTTAATATTAACAAAAATGTCAAAAAAACAAAAAAAACCCAGGGTATATAAAAACTATTATTTTTTTTCACATGGAAAAAAATTTAAAAAAAAAAAAAAAAAGAAAAAAATGGCCTTTGTTTTTTCTAAAATATAACAAGGATGTTTTAATTATTATTCCCGGAAATTTTTTGAACTTTTTCAAGTCCAGCAATTATTATTAAGCAACATCACCCTTCATTGGGTTAAATTTTGCTTCATGGCGAAATGTTAAAATGTAAAAAAATTCCTTAGGTTCGCCCTTGGCCCCAAATTTTAAAACAGAAACGAGAAAAGGACCCAAAAATAAATTTGGGAGAAATTTCATCCTATTTGTTATATGCAACAACTCAATATCTTTGTAAGGGCAACCTCACATTTCAAGAAAATTTGCAATAACGATTTAAAACACCACAAGCCGTAATTCCGTTTATTGGCAGCTTAGAAAAATTTTTTTTTTTTAAAATTTTTTTTCATTTGTGAACATACACTTTTTTTATTTTTTGTTTTTTAAAATCTAAAAAAATTTGTTCCAATACAAAACCTTTATCATTTTAAGGGGTAATTGTAACAAAATTATCATTAACCCAATTTTGATACAAAATAAAAATAATCAATTTTTGGATAAAAGTCTGGATCATTCGTAAAAATTTTTAATGGGGGGGTTAGTATCTGACGGGGGGTTAATTCTTCGTAGAGAAAGTTATAAAATTTTAATTTGAAAATTAAATAGACATCTCATGTTTTAAAATTTTAAATTTTGGGGAGTACTAAAATAAAAATATCACAAAAATTGCCGTGTCACATTTTATGTTTTATCGGGATAAATTAAATAAATTATATTTAAAAAAAAAAAAAAAAACTTATATAATAAATCGAACTAAACGTAAAAAATAATTAGTGTTTGTTTTAAGTGAGAATACGTCCAAAAGCAGTTGATTGATTGATTGATTGATAATTAAAAAAAGTTGAGGTTTTGTCCGCCTCGACACTGCAACAGGGTTGTTGATTTTTTATTTGTTTCATTAAAAAATTTGAACCTTAGGGTGGTCCCTTTTTTACTTTTTTTTTTCTTTCCCCCCTGGGGTTATGTCCACCATGAGGTTTTGATTTGTTCTCCAGTATGTGTACACTATATATGATGTGAGGGTTTTCCTTCCCTTCCACATAGTCTGCAAAGGGTTCTTCTCTATATGCCCATAGGGGTGCAAATGTTTTTTGGGGCAGGGCCGGTTATTAATCCTTTCACTATTCTAATCTGATTCATTTGTTTTAGTATTTCTTTTAAGTTTGATGGTGTTCCAACATTGATTTATTTGGGGGTTTTCCCTTTGGGGAAGTGGTTCCAGTATGACTGATGTTGTGTTTGAATCCACCGAGTCAGACCGAACCGAGGTTTTGGTATTCCAAAAAAGGTTAGGCCCACAAACATTGCTGCGGAGCCTCGCCCCCCAGGGGTCTGCATTTTCATTGCCCTGTATTCCTTGTGTCCTGGCACCCAGGAAAGGAACTTTTTTTGGGGTTGCCGGTTTAGGGGGCTTGGTTGACCAATTAATTTAAATAAGATTAAATTAAAAAAGCAGGGGGATATTAAATGTTACAATTATTTTATTGGTAGCTATTTATAAAAAGAAAGTTATTACTAAAATATAGTTAATTGCAACACGCCATTGTACTATAATTTTTTTTTTTTTTAGCTCATCAAATTAATCGTTCATAATTAAATATTAAGCTTTCTATCACTGTATTACAAACTCTTTATACTTAAAAGTATTTTTTCTATTTTTTTTTTGGTTTGCTAAATAAACGTGTTTTTTTTTAAATATAATTTATGTTTTTATTTTTTTGTCCCAAACAACGTCAAAACTATTTTAATTAATCTTAATTAAGAGCCTTGATTTTTGATTATTTTATTGTGTTAATAACCCTTTTTAGCCAACGGATCATGACAAAAAAGGAAAAAAAAATTATTTTGTTGGCAAAACCTGGATTCTTGTAGTTAGTAGCGTTTGTGCTATTTTGTGCTTTAAGGAATGCGCAAGGATTACTTTTTAGAAAGTGATATTTATTTTTTAATTTAATGACCTAGAACTAAAACCAGGTTATTAAAAATTGTATTGTCACTGGCTTTTGACCCCTATACAAATATTCAAGTTAATCAGACTTATTAAATGGTTACAAAAGGAGTTTAAAAAGTGTTTTTAAAAAAAATAAAATAATTTGTTTAATAAAAAAAAGAAAAGAAAAAAAAATTTAAAAAATATTTTATTCAAAATAATTATCCACTTAATTTAATAAACACATGCTTTCTAAAATTTGAACAACCAAATATAAGACAAAATCAAAATAGACCTAATACAAATCTATTTTTACCGTGTATTCCTGGCTTATCAAATAAAATGTAACGAATAGGTAATACATTTAATATTTGTACTATCTTTAAAACACAAAACATTATTAGATCTCAAGTAACCAAAACAAAACCATACAATATAAACAAGAACACAAAAAATTTAACTTATAAGATCCCTCGTGATTATAATAAATTTTATATAGGTGAAACTTCCAGACCATTAGCCAAATGCATAAAAGAACATAAAACACACATTGAAAACACAGAATTCCACAACTAAAAAATCTGTCAACACGCATTTGATAATAACCACATAATTAACTGGAATGCTTTTAGCATTTTACCAAAGAAAACTTGTTCAAAAAAACATAAAATCAAAGAAAGTGCATTTATGTTATAAACTAAAGATAAATGTGTAGCATAGATATCTGTTAATTTAAATAATACATGGTTATCTATGCTCGATGTTGAAGTAAATTCAGGTAAACCTAAAATCAATTAACACACCATACCACCTTTTTTGTCTCTTTGAATACTATAAATATACCAGCCAAATAAATTTATGTCATTTATGACATAACGTCATAAAAAGTAAAAAGCTATCAGAATTTCCTAGCTCATTTAAAGCAAAAAATTTATTAAAATTTAGTTTAATTTTTTCTTTTAATTTTATCTTGAGAACGGTGGCCGACTTGCCATCAAAACGTAGATTAATATTTTTGATTTTTGGGTTTTTTGGGGAGTTTTTTTTCTTTCTTCTTGCTTGCAATCTGTAAGTTCATAGGGGTCGATAGGGTTAAGCAGGCTCAGCTCGCTATACCTTGGAACCTATACCAAAGTGGTCAAATTTTCTAGAAAATTTCAAGGCAAGTACTCTCAAAGAAAACATATCGAAACAGACTTCTTGATATTGGTACATATTAAGTTAAAATGTTTTGTTACATAGATACATAGAAACATACCTTCATACAGATGAAGCTATTACAACCATGGTAAAAATAGACAAATGCTCTTAAGAACAACTAAGTTCTTATTAGCAAAATTATTATTTTAAAACAATTTTTCTAGACATAGATTAGTTTTCAACTTAAAATTTAGAACCCGTTGTAAAAAAGTAAAACTTTTTAAACTTGTGGTTATAAAACGTTTTTTTAATTTTTTCGTAATTGTGCGATAAACCTACTTTTAAAACTCATTAATCTAGTTTAAAGTTGGTTAACTTAGTAAATTTACGAAGTTCTTCTGTGATAACTTTAGAACATTAACGTGAAGCGAACAAGTAAGAGAAAAGTCAATTAAAATAAAAAAATATAATCCTATAAAAAACTTATTATTTTTCAATAACACTAAAATCCTAACGTAAATTGTCTTTATTTATTTTAAGTGATAACCAGCAACAATTTTTAAAACTATGACATAAAAAAAAATTAAAAGATATTTTAGTTCAAAATAATTATCCTTTTGATTTTATAAAAAATGCTTCCTAAAATTTTAACAACCAAATATAAGACAAATAGATCTTTAACAAATTTATTTTTACGATATATTTCTGGCCTATCAAATGAAATTTAACGAATAGGTAATACCTTTACTATTCTTGATATCTTTAAAACACAAAACACTATTAGATCTCAAGCAACAAAAACAAAACTGTACCATATAAACAAAAACACAAAAAATAGGAAGATAAGATCCCTAGCGGTGAAACTTCCAGACAATTAGCCAAATGCATAATAGAACATAGAACATACATTAAAAACACAAAATTTTACAAATAAAAAAATCTGCTAACACAAATTTGATAACAATTACATATTAAACGGGAATGCTTTTTAGTATTTTAGCAAAGGAAACTTAAAAAAACGTAAATTAAAAAAAAATGTTTAGCATCAATATCTGGTTATTCAAACAATACATGGGGTTACCCATGCGTGATGTTAAAGTAATTTCAGGTAAACCTTTAAAAACAATTAACACACCACTCATTTTTGTCTATTTGAAAATTATAAATATACCAGTTAATACAAACTAGGGATGTCGCCTTATTAAAACCATTACTTAAGGCAATTATGTATATATTGTACATTGTACAAATACTTAAAAGTATGGGAGTTTTGTTCAGTATTTTTTTTTGGCTAAAGTACTTTTATAGAGGTAACTAACATGATTACATATAGTCTCCAATAATCGCCAAAAATGCATTTCTGATAATTTGGAATCATTTAGGGTTTAGCTAACGTGATAGTATGACGCAAAATCTTTAACAAAATTAAAACTAAAAACATTACTTAAACTATAAAAATAATGAAAATCATATTAATAACAATTTACTAAACAAAATAAAGTTTAAGAGAAGAAAGTTATTTTTATAAATTAGGTTAAAGATAATTTAGGATGGTAAAAACTTTCAGTCGTAACTAAGTCTTTTTACAATAATTCAATAATTCCGGAAAGTTAAAGTTTAAGAAGTAAAGAAATGAGGAAAAGGGTAATTTCATATTTTAATAACGTTAAACTTTAAACTTGTGGAATATTTTAGTAACTGTTATTCCAAATTATATAATTACATTTTCCTTTTGTACCTTTATAACGGCTTAATAACAAAGCTATAATCTCTCGTTTAAATACTTTGCTAAACAAACGTGTTTTCTCTGGTATACAGTCAAAACAATATTGAAATAGCAAAATTAAGATAGGTTTTATGCTTAGTTTCTGTTTTTTTATTTGTTTTTATGTTAATAATAAATTGCCTATAATCTAAACATTTTCGATTAAGAATGACGAAAAAATATACCTCATTGGTATTAAAAGAGCCAGTTCTACTATTTGTCCAGATTGGGCCGTCTTATTTTTTTTTAAATTTACAGGTATTAATGTGTACATTGGCCTCTGAAAATATCATAGATAGGAAAATGTTCACAAGAGCCACAAAATGGCCCCTTAAGAGCCCGGAAATCCGTTTTTTTAGCTATTTTAGCCGATATCTCCCGAAATATGACACTTACGCAATTCGTGTTAAGACAAAAATAAAGAGCAGTTCATTATCTGCAAAAATGATGCCCATCACTTTTGTCAAAGATTTGATAGTTTTTAAGAGAGAGATTTATTAATTATAGACACGTCAACCCTTTGGGTTTTTTAGTGTCTTTAATTTTTGCTGGGTCTATTTATATTACTAGTTGTGGTTATGTGAGTGTTAGTTGGTGATTTTTCTATCTTTGTTTGTGAGCTTGTAATTGTTTCTTTCTATTTATTCCCAAATTTTTATGTTTTCTATATTTTGTCTATTAGTTGGTTTTTTTAAGAATTCCATAATTTGAAGTGAATTTTTGTATGATAACTTTTCTTTGATGTTTCCTACTATGTTCATGTTTTGTAGTTCATTTTTATATTTATTACATTCTTCGAAGATGTGTTGAATGCTAAGGTTAACAGTCGATACTTCGCATCGAGGTGGGTTAGTTTTCTCATCAGGTATTTATGAGTTAGATTGGTGTGTCCGATACGTAGTCTGGCTATGCTGATGTTCTTCTGGTCAAATGAGATATGTTATTTTGCTCAAAGAATAGTGGTTTTACCTTTTGTAGTTTATTTTGCTTTCTTCTAAGTCCCATTCCAGTTGTGTAATGCTTTTTGAGATGTTTTTTTTTAAAGTTTTTGTAGGTCCTTTTTGTAGAAAATGTTATTTATGTATATCTTTGTGTTAAATTCAGTTTTGGCCAGTAGGTCTGTTTTCATTCCCTTCTATGCCTACATG
>JAHBCN010015631.1:0-20726 GCA_019359885.1 Listronotus oregonensis
CCAAAACAAAACAAATTTTTAGAGTTAAATTTTCATCAAGAAATGTCAAAATTAGCAAAAACTCACAATAACCAAAAACCCAACAAAAAGACAAAAACCCGACTCAAAAACCCAAAAATCCACCAACTTGGTAGAAAAACCAGGGTTTTTGCCAGCCCTGTGCGACACAGACTCATACTGTTACATATCGTTAAATTCGTCTTTGGAACCGCTCTCTAAATATTTAATAATATATCGGGTGTCCCATTTAAAATAAAAAAGTAAATAACAGCGGCCAACACAATGAACTCCCTGTATATTTGAAAGTGGAATTATTTAAAAGCATAAATTAATCCAAGTAACTTTTTTCCCAAGAGTCTGCAGTTTCTTAGAAAATGTATAGAACCCTAATAAAATGCCCACGCTGTACTTCAAGTTAGGAAGCGTTCAAGTATTAAGTAACGAAATTGGGGGAGTGGGGGTCTTGTGAAACGTTACGCTGCGTTACAGGGGCGGAAGGGAGGTGTTTAAACTACGCGTTACGTAAGGCGACTTTCCGGTACTTTACGCCACATAATTGTGATTTTTAGGTAAAAATGGTCACTTGGTGGTTACGTAAAGTTTTACTAGAGGGGAGGGGAGGATACAGAAAAATGTTACGGCGCGTTACATAGGGAAGGGAGGGGGGTGTCAAAAATCTCCAAAAATTGCGTTAAGTACTACTTGAACGCTTCCTTACTTTACGTTTTTGATCACCTGGCAGGTAGAATGTCCCTGCAAAATAAACTATCTTTTTGATAGTAGTTCTTTTCGTATAACAATATTGTTCTGATAAAATCCAGTGTCTCAAAACTATTTCCATAATATGCATTTTCTAATTTAATACAAACTCTATCAATAGAAAATTTAGTAACAAAACTTTTTGTTTCTCTACAATTTTTCTATAAGACCAATACTTACAAAGTTATAAGCAATTAGGGTAAAATTATTTTTTTTAGTTTCTTTTCGTCCTTTTAACAAATGCTCTTTACCTTTCTAATAGGAAGCATATTTCTATTTTTTTTAAACAGGATTGGCAAGGCAAGGGCTTGGGAGCCAATTTTAATGTAATAGAGTAGGATACATATGGTATGACCCCAGATTAATAAGAGAACGACAACAATTTCCCTATAATCCCACTTTCAATACAACAACGGTCGACGGTGCCTACGATTCGTTAGGATATTGTCGACAGTGTTGTCATTTCGTAAAATATTTATTATCAATTTTAGAAATGTTTTAAAAATCATACATTTTATAAAACTTTTCATTTAAAAAAAGTTATGCGCTTAGCAAAAAAAAAGAAATTTTTAAAAAATATAAGTATTTTAGAATGGTTATTATTATTATTTTAATAATAGGTACTTGTTATTTTATCAAGCAAGACAACATAAATAATTTTCTTTTTACTGGTTGGCAACATTGCCCGTCGCGTTCACTTGCATTGCCGGCCGGGGACCCGCTGATACCGAGTAATGTGTGCAGTGTTGCCAGATGAGATAAAGCAGAAATCGTGAAATACAATAACGAAAAATCATAAGAATCCGTGAGGAGAGAGGGAGATTACAAATTACTAAATACTATTGTTAAAAAGGAAAACACAATGACAATGTTTAATACATTTATTAAACTTAATGTAACTTTACATTACACAAATTCAAATATTAAAACACTAAATAAACGAGTAGGTAACATAAATTTCAAAATGTTGGCCTAGAGTAATCTAGGCAATAGGCACTATTACATTATGCTTAGTCCTCAGAATCGTTTGAGTCAGTATTATCCTTTTTATCGCTATATAATATGTCACTACCTAACTTTCATGTCATGTTGTTATTAATAGAAAAATCTTAACAATTTTTGTCGCCAATTAAACTTTTTCTAAATAAAATATTTTCGATTGTTTTGACTTTTTATTTTACATTAAATTATTTATTTAAAAATCGTTAAATTGCTACCTTATTCGTAAGATCGTGAAATCAGAACCAAAATCGTGTAATCTTACAAATAATCGTGAGATCTGGCAGTGGATGTGTGTGTTTGTGGTTGTAGGCCGGCCGAAGCATTCCCTTCTCCTTCTTGGGTCGGTAGAAAGGGAATCAGCCTCTACACGTTTTCGACTTGTCTTTATTTTGCTCAAGCCTTTGCCTATTAAATTGACATCTCCTTTTATCCCACTGAAAATCTCCGCACTTAAGAAATTTGTTTGCCAGACGTGTATACATCTTTCTAAAAGGTTTTCAGCAAAAACATGAGTGCACCCTCGTACACCCAACAACTCTTATATTTGACACATGAGGATTGGTACATAGTAAAATAAATCATTAAATGTAACCAAAGAGGTACCAATAAGTTAAAGATTTTTTCTTTAAAATATTTACATAATCATTTTTTTAGTGAGATACTATAGATACTAAATAATATACATACTTACCTAAGAAATTCTGATTGGTCAGATTAACCAATATCTGAATGGTCATGACAAAAACTTGGTATTTATCAAATTCTTCGTACCACTTGTTTTTGGGCCAAAAATCCAAGGACATTTCTCCAGAATATCTCCCTACCTTTAAAGTGGTCCGTTTTTCTATGCATTTGGCATGCTGATCAACTAAGGCCACAGTATTAACAACTATGAAGGATATTTTACCTCCTTCAGTGTATGGTCTGAAAAAATACAAGAACAAAATATAAAACAATTACTAAATGGTCGATATAAAAGAATTACTAAAATGGTCGAAAGTAAGGACATATGCAAATACCTAGAAAGATACTCCAGACAAAATGTAAAAATTTAAGCTAGAATACTCAAATTTAGATGTTTTCACCTAGCCGCAATAATTTAAAAATGTTTTCCCGTCACCCTTGTTATACAGGGTGTCCCAAAAGTAATGGACACAGAGCAACAGCAGATTCGAAGTCAAAATAATGCAATTTATGTAAACTTGCCTCAACCCAAAGTTGATAATAACTAAGATACAAGGTGTCAAACTTTCAATTTTGTTTTCTTTTAATCATAATAATTTTTAAGTAAATGACATACCGGTACAAAATTGGATATCTGGGCGTTGTTTGAGGACAATTCAAATTCGTCTACGCTTTTGATGTTGCTACTAGAGGGCGCCAACTACGGCCTACCTCACTTGTTTTAGATGGCACAACCTTTTTTAAGATTAGTATATTAACCTGTTTATTCTTGGGGGTGGCACCTACCAAGCGCGTCCCCGGGTGGCGGATTGGGGATCGGCCAGGTCTCTCACGGAATCTGGCTAGTGGCGATTATAAGTAGGGTGAGAGAAGATAAAATTCTCAAAATCCTTTGCGAAGGTCGCTGTCGCGGACCACCACCAGTGCTCACATCTAGTGATACCTGGTACCTCTCTTCTCTCCTTTCTTAAACTAGTCTTGGGAGATAAGCTTTAATCTTTTCTATCGGCCTCCCTTGGCCAACCCTTGCTTTTCCAAGCCCCTACGCCATTGGGTTTCCAAGGGCTAGGAGCTACTCATTTTCCCACTACTTCTTCCTCTTCTTCTACAACCCAATCCCAAGGTGGTGAGGACATCCGTGCCGAAGGGATACGTGGCACATGGGAGATGTGTCTCTAACGAGCCCTCCAGAATACCTGGCGCCCTTCTGGAGTAAGTAGCCTTGTCCCAGTAAGCGGCTCTGCTGGGATGGACCTCCTTTCCGCACCACTCGTGGGAATCGTATGGATTCAAAGAGAAAAACAATCCAACTCAGATGGAGGTGGAGGAAGGTCATAAAGACCAAGCCTCACCTACGTCTGAGGTAAACCCGCTGGACTTGAACCTGCAGGCACTAACCCTGCAGCTCAAGAAACCCAGCAAAAGCGGAAGCCCAACCTCGAGCGCAGGTTGTCTGGTGCACAGCGCCGGAAACTTGCAATTGAGGCGGCAAAGCTAGAGGTGAACCTATTAAACCCAGGAAGCCCAGGGCAAATAGGAAAACTAAAGCCAATCTGGAGGCTGAGAAACCTTCAGGCAGCAAAGCCGAGTCTGGGGAACCGAACCCAAGGCAAGGCAAACGGAAGTGCTCCGCAATCAGCACACCGTCACCCTGTGCGAGACAAACCAAGAAAGGCCGGTCTGAGCATGTACAGGTAAAACCCAGTACAACAACTGGGGCAACCTTCAAACAGGCTCTCACAGGCCACAAAATGGCAGTCTCGTTGGACTCGTTCCCGGAAGGAAAACTCACCGCGGAACAGTCCAAACAGATTCAGATGGCGATGACTCGGGAGATCTTTAAGTCTCCAGCGGGGGAGGGGCCGCAGTTTGCGGGTAGCTACCCGCAGGCTGGGGTACTTTTCGTAACCTGCATAAACGATCACGCCAGAGACTGGCTAATGGACAAAGTTCCAAAAATTCAACCCTGGGAGGGGGCGACCCTTAGAGTCGGATACGCTAAGGACGTTGTCAAAACTGCCAAGGTTGTGACATTTATACCCACGGAACTCCTTGATGACAAGGAGCCGGGTAAAATCCTTCAGAATCTGGGGATCCAAAACAAGGATCTCAATACAGGTGACTGGAGGCTCATCAGCAGCCGTAGTGAGAAACAGGGCATCACCCTTGTACTTGCTATGGGCGAACACGCCCTGAAGGAATTGGGCAGAGGGGCTACCAAGCCTTTCTGGGCCTAAACCCAATCACCTTCAGAGTGACCAAAACACGCAAACAGGAGTCTGCAGGAACTGCGGGTGCTTCAAGCAAACCTGCAGCATAACAGGGCAGCCACGGCTGTCCTATGCAGGCTCCTTTCTCGTGGAGACGCGGACATAGCCCTCATACAAGAACCTTGGCTTTTTAAAGGAAAAGTTGAGGGCTTAGGCGAAGCCGGAGGTAAGTTAATATATGACTCCAACTCTGGTAATGTCAGATCCTGCATATTTATTAAGAAGGAATTACATGCCTTAAAGCTGACTGAATTCTGTTCTAGGGACCAGGCGGCGGTAAGGCTGAAATACATCATGGAAGGTGTATGGACTGAAGCTGTCCTCGCTTCAACCTATCTTCCATATGATGCAATGATCCACCCCCATCTGAGGAACTCCGCCAGTTGGAGCAATTCTGTAGGCGCTCTAACCTACAGCTCATTATTGGGATGGATGCCAACGCACACCACACTGCTTGGGGAAGCAGTGATATCAACAGGAGAGGTGAGTACCTTTTAGACTTTATTATTTCTGAAAATTTAGAGATATTAAATAGGGGGAATGAACCTACTTTTGTGACTAGAGCCCGTAAAGAGGTAATCGACGTTACTTTGGCATCTCCGCGTATACGATCCCAGGTAACTCGGTGGTATGTATCTGAGGAACCGTCGCTGTCTGATCACAGGCACATCTTCCTGGCGATCTCTGCATTTCAGAGGCCAATGGGGGAGTACCGTGATCCGAGGAGCACGGACTGGGAGAAATACAAGGAAACTTTAACCATCAACTGCAGTAACGTCAAAACCAGCATTAGGAATACTACTGACATAGAGCTTGCTTCCTGTGAACTACTGGAGGCTATTACAAACTCTTATCAGAATAACTGTCCTCTAGTAAAGCAAACCGCCAGGAAAAAGTCTACCTGGTGGAATAACGAACTACTGGAGCTAAGGAAAAAAACCCGCAGACTGTTCAACAGAGCGAAGAAAACAGGTGAGTGGGATGAATATCAATCTGCACTCACCGAATACAATAAACTGGTCCGTAAGGCTAAACTGGATTCATGGAGGAAATACTGCCAGGAGGTTGAAAATACCAGCACGGCAGCCAGACTCCAAAAATCCTGTCTAAAGATCGGTCAATCCTATTGGCACTCTAAAAAAACCAGATGGAACCTACTCTGAAACTGGCAGGGAAACATTGGAGATTTTGCTCCAAACACATCTACCAGGATCAAGAGAAACTCAACTTAATGAGACCTACCCAGACGTCAATGTTCCGAATATTCGGCCCACAAGAAGCGACTGGGAAGTAGCAAAGGAAATCATAACCTACGAAAAAATCGAGTGGGCAATTGAATCATTTGAAGCCTACAAAGCACCTGGACCTGATGGGATAATCCCAGCACTACTACAGCGGGGAAAGCAAACCCTAGTTCCACTGCTTTGCAAACTCTTCCGTGCAAGCCTAGCTTCGAGCTATTTGCCCAATGCATGGAAGCAGACTAAAATGGTCTTCATTCCAAAGCCGGGTAAGGACTGCTCCCAGGCAAAGGGACTTAGACCAATTACATTGTCGTTTTTTATGATAAAAACAATGGAAAAACTGATCGACAGGTATGTCAGGGAAAACTCTCTGACAGAGAGCCCTCCACAAAAACCAACATGCCTATCAGTCAGAAAAATCATGCGAATCTGCTCATCATCAACTGGTGACCAGATTAGAACTCGCACTGAACAACAAGGAAATCGCACTTGCTGCATTTCTTGACATTGAGGGAGCTTTTGATCGAACCTCCTTCAACTCAATGGCCGCGGCTCTTGCCAGACATAATGTTAACGACACCATTTGTAGGTGGATAAACAACATGTTACTTGGCAGACGAGCGCAAGCAACGTTATTCAGCGAAACAATGGAGGTGTCAGTGGTCAAGGATGCCCACAGGGAGGGTTCTATCCCCACTACTGTGGGATATGGTTGACGAACTCCTGGTGGAACTGAATAATAATGGCTTCTATACCCAGGGGTATGCGGATGACATCACTATACTTGTCGTGGGGAAGCATAACAAAACAACCTCGGAGCTTATGCAAAGGGCACTGAGAATTGTGGAGGGATGGTGCAACAAGGAAAACCTTACTGTTAATCCTGGCAAAACTGCGCTAATACCCTTCACTAGACGAAAGGAAGCTGGATGATTTAAAATCTCCTCACTTCTTGGTACCACACTCGGCTATGTTCAGGAGGTAAAGTACCTTTGGATTAACTCTGGATTCTAAGCTAACCTGGAATCCACATATGCAGAATGTGATTAATAAAGGGCAAAATGGCTCTAATGGCTACCAAAAGAGCTGTGGGGAAGAATTGGGGATTTCAGCCACGCATAGTACACTGGTTGTACACTGCTGTGGTAAGACCCATGATAACCTACGGTTCAACTATCTGGTGGCCAAAAATAGAACAGAGAAAAGCAGAGCTGGAGTTATCCAAACTCCAGCGACTATGTCTCTGTATAACAGGGAAAGCTATTAGAAGCACTCAACTGCAGCCATGGAAACCCTACTAAGCCTCCCCCTCTTGGTATAATTATTAAGGCGGAGGCGAGGATTGGGGCATACAGGCTGAAATGTAAGGCAACTGGTGCTCTGGGCCTGCCCTAGGACACACCAGAATAACGAGCAGTATCACAAACCCAATATTTGAGATGGGCAGTGATACAATGCCAAAACGGATAAATACACACAGACCATACAAAACCCAGCTTACCTGGGGCGGTAGTGAGCGATCTCCTGGTCAGTCTCGGAAATTGGTTTGGTATACCGATGGATCCAAGACTGACAATGGAGCCGGCGCAGGAATACATGGTATGACCCCCAGGTTCAATGCTTATGCTTCCCTGGGGAAATATGCCACTGTTTTCAGGCGGAATATATGCCATTGAACTTTGTCTGCGAGAGAACTTGAGGAGGAGATATAAGGGCAGGGACATTACTATCTTCTCTGATAGTCAAGCGCCATAAAAGCTTTGGCATCCCAACAAGTCAACTCAAGGTTGGTTTGGAACTGTCTGCAATGCCTCCTAAACCTGGCTAACCACAACAAAGTTACACTTTCCTGGGTGCCAGGACACGAGAATACAGGGCAATGAAAATGCAGACTCCCTGGCCAGGCGAGCTCCTTGGCAATGTTTGTGGGTCCTGAACCTGTTTTTGGAATACCAAAAGCCTCGGTTCGTGGCTACATGACTCGGTGGATTCAAACACAACATCAGTCATACTGGAACCACATTCCAAGGCAAAATCACAGTAAATCAATGCTGGACTCACCATCGAAAGCATTGACAAGTGAACTACTAAAACTAAATAGGAATCAGATTAGGATAGTGACAGGATTAATACCGGACACTGCACCCTAAGAAAACATATGCACACTATGGGCATCTATAGAGAAGAACCCATTTGCAGACTATGTGACGAAGAGGAAGAGACAGCCTCTCACATCATATATGAGTGCCCTGCACTTACATACTGGAGAACAAATCAAAACCTCATGGTGGACACTAACCACCAGGAGGCTGGAGACCAGAAAAGAACAGTAAAAGGGCTACTACACCTGTCTAAGGTGTCAAACCTTTTTAACTGAAACAAATACACAAGAGATACAACAAGCCCTGTAGGCTGCAGTGTCGAGGCGGACAAAACCTCAACTTGTGTATTTACTTTATCAATCAATCAATCAATCAACCTGTTTATTAAAAAATAATTTACTATAATTCCTTCTGCAATAAAAATGTATAGCTAAAGTCAAGGGCGTAGCCAGGATTGTATACAAGGGGGGCAGACAAAAAAATCCTTAGATTATATTGTTTGTTTTGATCGTTGTTTTTGTACCATATGAGTTGCACATAAGCAGTAAAGGTAGTAATTAAAAAAATATATAAAAATCAGAAATAGCTTGAATGAATGCGAGCGGCGACCAATGAAGGCGCATAACATTGGTTGATCAGTTGCCTTCCCTCTCCCCCACATCCCGCCCACCCACTCCGATCCTATGACTATTTTAATTAAGGTTCTTTAGTACTTTTTTAAAAGTTTTATTAGGATTTCACAAAACGTTTTATGATTCATTTTTCTATAACAATAAAAACTACGCTATCCTTGTCGTTATAAGTGACATTTTTTAGACTAAGAAATGATGTAAAAAAATATATATTAGAGACCACATCACAGCCAGCGTTCAAGCCTGTTAGTTTCTTAGATCTTATAAGAAGCGTCGCAAGTTACGAAACTCGTCAGAATTACAGTTTATCAGCGAACGACCGCACTTCTAAGGAGGGGGGCAGCTGCCCCTCCCTGCCCGTATAAACTCACTTTAAAGGACAAAGCAATTTTCTTATGGAAAATGGGTTTAGGTCAATGCGCTTTCAAACTTTGCATAGTGATAGTTCTTAAAATGCTGATCTAAAGACTCCACGGGCACAAAACCCGAAAACTCCTCCAAACCCTCAGCCTCAAAGGTCACTGGGGATTCAAACATCTTTGAGGGGGTTAGAGGGGTTTTTGAGTTTGGTGCCTGTGGAGTCTTTTGATCAGTGTATTGAAAACTATTACTTTGCAAAGTTTGAAAACAATTGGCCAAAACCCATTTTCCATAAGAAAATTGCGGGGTCCTTTAAAGTGCGTTTATCTCAAAAACAGTTGCTCCTAGAGACTTAATTGGGGTATACATTTCTGATGCAGAGGGAATTATAGTAACTTGTTTTTTAATAAACAGGACAGTATACTAAGCTAAAAAAAAGTTATGTCACCAGAACAAGTGGGGTAAGCCGTAGCTGGCGCCATCTACTAGCAACATCAAAAGCATGGACAAATTTAAATTTTTCGCCTCAAAGAATCCCCAAATACCCAATTTTGTACCACTATGTCATTTAGTTAAGCAATTATTACGAAAAAAATTAACACCCTGTATCTTAGTTATAGAGCAGGATCTGTGTCCCATTACTTTTGGGACACCCTGTATAAATTGTATCTAATTTGGTAGAAGTTGATTTGTCATTTTTTGGTATTACTTTATTTCATCTTAAAAGTTTACCTTAATCAAAGTTTCAACGTGTTTTTTCCTCTATCATACCTTCGTTATTACGCTACATAAAGATATGAGATTCAGTATGTAAATTCGGTAATTGTGCATTAGTGGGAATCCACCTATTTTTGGCCATAAAAAATCGAAAAATAGAAATATTGACATGCTTTTTTTTTTCATTCCGTTTTACTTATTCATTGTATTTTTAATAATACCACGACTTCTTAGATTTATTCTAAGGCTGAAATTCAAATTATCAGGTCATTCAAAATCCAACTAATTTACTAAAGAAAGAATGTTTTTTAAGTTGTTTTAACATTAAAAGTAATCCTAATCAAGAGCCTTGATTTTTAGTATATGTTATATTTATCAATAAATCTATTATGGCCAACAGATAACAAAATTATTATTAGGCTAAAAGATCAAGGCCTATTGGGAAACCAGTAAAGACTACCTATATAAACAAATAATTGTGTTTCGAGCCTTATACAAAATAGATACTTAAGTGCCAGATAGTGTTGCTAGAATATAATAAGCAAAAATATACAGTAAAATTTTACTTTAACTTTTTTTTTTTTTTTTTTTTGAAGCTGATTGTCAATCTAAACTCAATTCTTTCCTGCAACATCTGGTTTTTGAGTCATGAGGCCTTCAAGTAGACTAACCTCAAAATAAACACTTTATCAAAATTAGGCACTCCTTCTTAAAACTGATTTCAAACAAATGGAAACATACTGATTAGGCACTTACACATTAAAAAAACACTAAAATTTGCAATATTTTTTTGTCCATTTTTACCAAAAAACACTTCAAATAAATCCAGTTTTTTTATTTTTAATAAACTTAATTATGAATGAAGTAACTAGTCACACAAGATAAATTCTTACAATGTAAAATAACTGGATTCCTTTGAGGTGTTTTTTACTAAAAATAGGCAATAAAATATTAAAAATTTTACTGTATTTGCTTAATCTGTAAGTGCTCAATCAGTGTATGTTTACATTTAATGGTAATTAGTTTTAAAAAGATGGAATTTTGAGGTTAGTCACCTTGGAGGCCTCATGCCTTAAAAACCAAAAGTTATCAGAAAAAAATGATTTTAAATTCGAGATTAACGCCCCCAAAAAAAAAAAAGAGTATCCAAAAAAATCATTAAAATCGACGTCATTTCCGATAAAATTTTACCAAATATACTTACAGGGAAGACTGTTGTAAATGTTTAAGCACTAGCACTGCAATAAATGTTTTTCCAGAACCTGTAGGCAAATATATAATTGTGTTTTTCTTTATCGCCACTTCTCGGAGGGCTACCTGGTAGTGTCTAGGTTTAAAATCCTCTGTTTCATCCATTTTGATCCAACTTTCTTAAAAAAAATAAAACAATGTCTTCTGTTAGTGTTACATACTAAACCTCACACTACACTGGTAAAAATCGTATGATGTAAAAATTGCGCAAACTTGAGCTTTTATACTGCTCTGATAAGAACAACGCCCAACCAATCAGAATTTGCTACATAAGCTAATTTGAAATGCCAAACACAATGGGGGAATCACCCAAAGAAAAATGTGTTTTCTGTAATTTACCCAGTAACAATAAAATGACAAAAAAGTAAAGAAAAGAAATTATATACATCATATTAAAATGTGTATATCAATCAAATTCGATCGGCCTCTTTTATAGTTTATGATTAAATTTATAGGTTAGATAGAGAAAATAGATGTACTTACTTGGAACTACCTTAGATCTAACCCAAACAAGTGTTTTATGCAGACCTTACCTTTTACACTGGCACAGACTGGTATAAAGAGCTGTGCTGATCCGGCTGACTCCACAAAATACGAACGGATTTAAAGAAATAAAAGTTATTTAAAAAAATATATAACAAAAACTTTTCAACGTTGCCAAAGTTGCCAAACAAACAACAAGGCTTCTAGGGATGGGGCTTTGGAACAGAATCTGTTTTTTTTAAGGCAGGTTTTTCTTTGGTTCTTTGACGATATACCTACTAGAGGCAGCCTTGTCGCTTGATCGTGCGAACAGCTTACGTGAGAGAGAAAGAAGAATACATGTGCAACCTTTCTCTCCAACTCCACGTTTTTATTGCTCAGTGAGTTGAGGTATATACCCAGCCGACCAATCAGCATGTGGTGTTGGGTATATATCCCTCCTCCCCGACCAATCAGCATGTAAAGCGAGAGATAATGGTTGTACACGTATTCTTCTTTCTCTCTCACGCACGCTGTTCGCTCGGCAAAGCTGCCTTTCCTGTCTACCAAAAAGGTATCTAAAATAAGCCGAAAAGGCTTGTCGATTACTTTAATTAATACAAAGATAAAATAAAAACTTTTTTGGCATCATAGAAAGATAGTCAAAATTTTTATTCTTCTTTAAAAGTGGAACAGGATGTACTTCTTCTTCTTCTTTTATTCTTATGACGTTGGCTGCCACTTTTTTGCTTTCAGCGCCATTCGCCAGCACATTAGGGACGACTTCAGGATGACGAGCTCGAGACTCCCTGTAGGTCGAAGAATGCATCAGTAGTATGGTGATATATAGAAATGTTTTGTATGTTTTTTTTTTTATATAAATGAATTGGTGTATGAAATGTTAGTTAACAGATAGCACAACAAAGGACAAAACTCTTCTCGCTCCGGGCAACGGAGGAGCATTACACAACCAAAAGTTGCCTCGGAAAAAGCACCCAGGTAATAAAAGCAAAAGGAAGGATATGTTTTTTTAATATTATTGTAATTTAGAAACTTCAGTATAATTTTAATGAATTTAAGATTAATTTTTGAAAGAATATTTCGAATGCTAAACGGGTTACTAAACCTTTTTTAAAAATTTTTTAATTTTTTTCATAAAAAAGATTAACACCAGGAATTGAGTTGATGGGGCATTCAAAAAATATGGTCGAGATCCTCAATTTGCCACATTCACAGTGAGGATTATCACTAATACCTAATTTATACAAAGTTTTTGGTTAGGCAATGGCCAGTTCTCATTCAATTATGGTAGTTAGATGCTTCTTCCTAAAATTTAAAAAGTTTTAGTAGGAAATTTACTTTGAATATTTTTATACCATTTACCCTTATTTACAAAATCTTTTTTGCCAGGTTTCTTTAAATTTATCTTGAATTTTTTTAATTAAAACTGGGATAATTTAATTTTTATCTAATTTAAGTTGCATAGGAATAGTTAGTTTTCTCCCTATATTGGCTAGTTTGTCTGCCTCCTCATTTCCTTTGGGTTTTTTAATGACCCGGTATCCATGATAAGATTAGATTAAACCCGTTATTGAGACAATCCACTATAAAACCCCTTCTGGTAAGTAAACAGATATAGTCACTATCTTTACTGATTTGTGATCTTTTAATTTTATTGATGGCACTTTGTGAATCACTAAAAATTATAGCAGAAGTTATTTTTTTCTAGGCAGACTGTAACAGCCTTATTTATTGCTACTATTTCAGCTTGGGAAATGTTCCTTTTCTTTGGGGAAATTTGCTAGAAGTTTTATTGAATTTTGGGAATGTGGACCCCAATCCAGTTTTTTTTAAATTTAGATGTATCAGTATAAATAAAGTAAATTGATCTTTAAGTTTATTAGTTTCTGCTAAAAATTTTTTATTGTTATCTAAAAGACTTTTATTAAGATTTAATGACAAATTTTAATTTCCTGAATTTGATTTTTTAATCTAGTTCAAAGCAAGGTAGAGAGTTATTTATATGTATAATATTCTGATAGGGGCGAATAAGTTTTAATGCCTGTATTAACAATGGAGAACTCTTGTTTCTCCAATAGTTGTGAGTACTATTTGTGTATGTATTTAATGTTTCTAAAATTTTGAGGAGTGGATGGTTTTTAAAATTAAATATTTTCAATAGAAATTTGGTAGCAATGAGTAACCTTCTGTGATCTAAGTTTATTTCTGCAGTTTCAGAGGAACAGGATGTAAATGTTAATTTAAAAAAAAACTGTTTCAACCATCCCTAGTGATGCCAGGGTTGTCACGTTGTCTACATCGTGCCACATACTTTTTTGTACAGTGTTGTATTTGTGGTATCTTGTAATTTCTTGTTTTAACTATTTTTTATAGAATGAAGTTTTGGTCGTATTAACGTTTTTTTTCAAAATTCTTGATTAAGATTTGTTTATATGTTGCCACAAACCAAGGGCGTGGGTAGCTAGGATTTAAAAAAATAAAAAAGGAGGCATATGGGACCCACACCAAATATATACTATATTGGCCTCAAGAGAAACACTTTTGGAAAGAAAATTTTATTTTAGAATATGCAAAAAAGGAAGGCTGCATAAATTATGTCATTGTCAATGCGTTTCGTAATAAATGATACATTTTCAGACATCGTGGACTACGCGATTTTGGCTGTTTTTTCCCCGTTCTCGCGGAAACATATCCCAAACATTTTTGAAAATATTCCCTCGCCTATGTTCATCAGGGATAATGTAGGATTCTAATCGTAAAAGAATTTTTGAAATAGGTCCAGTAGTTTCTGAGCCTATTCAATGCAAACAAACAAACAATTAAATCTTTCTTCTTTATAATATTACTCTACATAGACTGGTATACACATGCGTTATTTTAGTTTTTTTATACACGATAATGATAAAAACAAGGAGTCTATTCTAATGAGATGAGATAAATATATCATGGCATACAGAAAAAAATACAGTCTGAGTTTCATTGATTGTCAATACTGCTTTTCATATAGTATGTTTAAAATAAATATTATAGATACAAAAATCTCTTTTTTTAATAGTTTGCTTACCCAACGCTAGATGGCACAGACCAATAATAGTTTCATTTTAGCTACCCTTTGAAAGGGGGCACTAACAATAATTTTACACCTACAGTAGACGATCTCGTGATTGTAGACCATATTGATTGCAAACTCAGGGGTTTTCCCCCTTAAATAAACAGGAAAATATGTAAGGTAAAGTTTTTTAGGCAGTTAGAATTATTGGGAAAATTTTTAAAAATAAAACTTTATTTTAACATATAGTATATTTTTTTAATCATCCCATCCCTTTTTGAAACTCATACTGGTAAGTAAATGCTTATATACCACCCAATTAAATTTTTTTTGCGTTTTCAAGCATGATTTTGTTTTAGTATAAATGTATTAAATTAAGCACATTTCGCGTCAAACGTCAATTGAATACAAACTGATTAGGAAATTACCATGGCACAACGGAAGATACTCTGGCATCTGGTATAATTTTTAAGATTAAAAAAAAAAGAAAACAATCAAGTAATGCTCGTAAAATTTGCATATGTCGTAACATAGTAAAATTTTCAAAATGCAAAATTTCCCACGAATGTGCAGTTTTTTATATAAAAAAAAATCCTTTTTCCCTTTAATCCTCGGAAATTTTTACAAATCAGGAAATTTTCCACGAATTGGTAACACTGGTTGACAGATAGTTTTCTGTTTGACGTTGGTCAAATAGCCAAATACATCTTATGATGTTATCACGTGATTTAACACGTTCGTAAAAGGGATTTTTTTAAAACCTTATTTTTTTTATACTATTGTATGTTTTTATTTTTTTTTCTTTATGTTATTTGAGTACATTATTATTAATTATAGTTATACCGCTTACAAGTATTTGCATTAACCTTAAAACTATTAAAATAAATTCGGACGCATGCTCCGCCAGTGTTGTAGTGTTGCTGAACCCTCATATCAAAGTAAAATGGAAACGGCAATGTCAAACGGCCAGCTGTAACGACAACTTCAAACTATAAATCCACCTATAAAGGGCGCTCCACATTCTCAAGAGAATCTCGCGAGAACGCGAGAAACATGCGAGAAACGTGAATGTGGAAGCGATTTCTCAAGTTCTCGCGTTGTTCTCCGTTGTTCTCCAGCTTTTCTCCACTTTTTGTCGGTTTTTTGGCGCGAGACAAAGGAGCGCGAGAACGTGAGAACAGGCGAGAACGTGTATTGACTCCACACTCGCATGTTTCCAGTAGCGCGCCGCCGACGAACGGAAGTAATTGTGTACCTTGTGGCGTCAATATGAGCGTAACTTGGACAAACGAACTTGAGTTGAAATTTTTGGAATATTTCCAAGCGGAACCCGTGCTATGGAATACAAATTTAAAAGACTACAAAAATAAACTGAAAAACCATGATGCGTGGTGTCGTCTAAGGAACTGATGGGAATACCCATTGATGACTTAAAAACAAAAAAACATCGTTATTTGCAAGCTACAGAGGGTACAAAAATAAAGTTAAGAAATCAGAAAACTCTGGAGCAGGTGTCGACGATGTTTACAAGCCGATATGGTTCGCATACGAAATAATAGCACAGAATAAGAAATCTTATTCTCGTGATAATAGACTCTTTTTTTGACTTCCCGGTCGCGGGAGGAAGGATTCCTACTGTAGCACACCTAGCGGACATTAGAAGAACTCGAAACGAAAATGACGTCTCCGCATTTTCACGTCTGAAAAATAATTGGGTAAATAAAAGCCGCTTTGCACCAGAACTAACCATGACCGACCTTTAGACAAATTCAAAAACTTTTAGTTCTAGTCGGTCATGGTTAGTTCTGGTAATAAGCTTTTTTATCCCAATTATATTTCAGGCAGACCAATTTTTGTTTGTGCGCACGTAAATTCGCATTCCTAATGAATAACAGAAGGTGTGTATACCAAATATTAACCATATAATAGTAAAATAGCAGAAAACCGTTTTGTAAACAATTACCAACGAAAGGAAAAACGCTCACTAAACAATAAAAATAAGGTTAGGTTAGGAACTTTTTAGGTTGCCTAAAATCTCGCTAGAGGCGTTAAAGTAGGAATCCTTCCTCCCGCGACCGGGAAGTTTTTTTTGGGGATACTACGAAATGTAAGAAAACAATAAATACGGTAAGCAGCAACTTTTATTACTTAGAATTATTATTACATATAGGAAAGTACAAAAACGCCTTATTCGACGATACAGCAAGTTTTCCTTTAATAGTAAGTACAATCAACTTATGTCTATTGACAACCAGTACATAACCTATCTACTGAAATATTTAGCGAATTCATCTCTTATTTCTGTTGCGTGATGAGCCGCTCGCCGTGGAATATGTCGCGGATTTCGAATAGCACAGGTGCTCTCCATTTCTCCTCTCCAAGAGCCCGGGCTCTATTAATAAATTATTATTGTCATAAGTATCTATAGTTCCGGAAGGTGTATAGATGTGTGATGATGTAGTGCTTCGTCTCAAGAAATTGTGTAAGAGTATGCATGTCAACGTTATCAAGGCGGCTTTTTCGGGTTGTAAATTTATTGGTTTCTTGAAAATTCTAAATTTTGTTACCAAAATGCCGAAAGTATTTTCAACTACTACTCGTGCTCCAGACAAAATCTGATTAAACTTTCGTTTTGGGGATCCCAAGTTGTGATTTAGAATAGGGTTTCATAATGTTTTCCGAAAGGGCAAAAGCGCCGTCTCCCAAAAAATGTATGGCACGTCGATGTTTGAACCAGGCAGCGGATGTGGTTGTGGTAAATTTAAGTCATTTGTCTGCATTTTTGACCATAAAACTGTGTTAGTAAAAACTCCGCCATCACTAATTCTGCCTTGACAGCTATGTCTGCGAAAATAAAATTGTAGTGACTATCAACCAACGCCATCAAAACTATACTGAATGTTCTTTTATAGTTATAATATTCCGATCCGGAATTTATGGGACATTCTAAAACAATATGTTTCCCATCTATTGATCCCACAGCACGCGGGAATTGCAATGCAAAGTCTTTTTCGATTTGTGCATTCTTCGGGCACGATGGTAACTGCAACAATAAAAATAATCATTTTAATTTATTTCTATTTTAGGAGGAGCCGTCTACTAGTAGAAATGAAGTACTTGAAGAAAATCAGGCTAATCAAAATCCGCAAGCTGATGATCAAAGTCATACAGTCAATACAAATGCATCAACAATTCGTCGGCGAAAACACCCCACCGAAGTATTTCAAGCAGAAAAAGTTATGAAGGAAGCCTTGTCTACGTTTAATGCAACTGTTAAAAGAAATACACCTCAACCAATTCCAAAAGAAACGATGATTGTGACTTGTATGCAAAGCTTTTGGCTACAAAATTGAGAAAATTACCGGAAGAAAAAAGATTAAGATTTATGCATGATATAGATGGCATGTATATTGAATATGCAGTACATTCTGAATTCTCATCACCAGTACCAACACCGTCACCACAGTCACAACATGCCAGTCAATTTATTCTATCACGCAACTCATCTCACGATCAATATCAACAGAGACCTGGAACCTCGTCATCCTCACATTCCGAACCGATCATTCATAACTCACCAAATTCAAATATTAATATTCAGTCGAATGACGTCATTTACCCACCAGTTATTCACATTCCTAATTCAAACACTAGTGCAGAAATAGGTACTGTAACCTATGAAGGTTCAATTTCGCCAAATTCATTGTTCAGGAAAATAACCAGGTGCATCTAATATTATCATTGAAGCCTTTCAATTGTGTGATAAATAAAACAATTTGTTTGATACTAGATTTGACACATAAAAAAATGTAATTAGGTCGTAAGTGGGCATCCGTTGGTAAAATTTAACTTGTATCATTTAAAAATTGTTGTAATACCTACTTTTAATTTTAATAAGTTTTTTAATAAATAATCATAAAATGTCATATTGTATTTTTTACAGGTGGCAACAGCCATTCACAATACCTTTATATGTTCCGTTAATGCTTCATTTAGGGCTTGACAAACTTCTGGTATTATCTGCGAAATAACTTGTGGGGATATTTTAAATAAAAAATGAAGACTTTGTAGTCATCTCCTGGCAAGTATCGTAATGTTACTGCAAGACGTGTCCGAGCTGGAATGGATTCCCTTAATTGAGTATTTTGCTTAGAAATCTGTGTTGACACTTTATTCAATAAATATTCAAAATCCACCGAAGACATTCGAGTAACTTTTTAAATTCATTTTGATGGTTCGCCACTAATTCATGTAACTGCTGATCCATAGTTAGGCTGTAAAAGAGAAAGTTATTTCATTAGCATGATTATTATATAAGTGTTGATCATTTTTGGTTGATGCATTAATAAATCTTAACGTGATCAAGGATTCTTTTAAATAATCATGAGACATAAAATATAAAATACCTCATAGTCGTTCAAAAGTACTTACCTTGTTCTATTACGATGAATACTTGTCATCCACCATCTTCTTTTTCGCCACTTCTTTTAATAACTTTTTCTCTTTAGCATACGCATAATTATAATATGCGAATGCGCATAACAATAAACTTGTCGCAGCGGTTACTTCTGCGTCCATCGTCATCGAACGCGAGAACTGTAGTGAGAACTATTTAAGAACTTTGTGAGAGTGTGTACCCAAAGTTCTCTATAGTTCTCGCAGAGAATCTCCGGAGATTCTCGCGTGAATGTCTCGCGTGAATGTGGAGCGCCCTTAACCGTTTTATTGGTCGCATTCTTCGACAGACTACCCGAGTATCCTGAAAATACGTTCACAGCTGACTTTCTTTTTCCTGAAATTTTTGTTTAGAAATCTTACAGGACCTATTTTATTACGTTCGAAAAAAATCTAAACTCGAAATATCTTGATGCAGTTAAAATATTATTTATGGTAATTGTCTCGAAAGTTGCCTCCTCTCCGATTTTGACCAAATTTGGTTACGGGGTTTTTGGGCGCTGATTACGATCTGAAAACATATTTTTTCGGCAACGTTTTTTTGAGATATTCATCATCAAGTTGAAAATCAAACTAACCTTATTTAAATATTCCTCCTTCTTTTTGCACAGAATTCTTGATTTTTACACTAAATTGGCACATAATATTTTAAAAACACCTTTTAAAAACTTGTTTTTATATCTATTTTACACCGTTTTTCCATTTAATTGCAAACTTCCACTTTTACCCGAGGATTGTGGCCCCAACCGTATACACTGGGAATCATCCGCCTAGCTTAAAACTGAAACTTTGCAATTTATTGGAAAAAGGTGTAAAATAAATAAAATATAAGGTTTTAAGGGGTGTTTATAAAATATTGTGTGCCACTATAAAAATCAAAATTGTTTAAAAAAAGAGGGGAATATGAAAATAAGGTTAGTTTATTTTCAACTTGATGTGAAAAGCCAAATGTTTCGAAAAATCAGCCCCCAAAAACCCCCATACCAAATTTGTAAACGGAAAACCTTTCGAGACATTACCTTATTTATATTTATATTATCTAAAAATAGTACTTGAAATTTGGGTATGCAATCTTATAATAACAAGTTTTGGTTTTATAAAAGGCAAAAACCAGAAATAAAAAAATAACATTTATTTTAGTCCCTTTTTAAAATCAATATGTTTCTAAAATATAATAAATAACTTACGCTCCCTGATGTAATTATCATTTCTCATTTCTAGGTCTTTTATCATAACATAAGCAAAGCAAAAAACCATTTAAAGATTTTTTAAAATTTTTCTTTTTATGTAACTTGGAGGGGAATTACTGTTATTTATGTAAGCGGCAACATTGGCAAGCATATTTTACGAAGAAAAAGACAGAATCTCACTCGTCCATTAGATGAAGTGAAAGAAACCAATGAAATTTTTAAACACAGTAGTAGTACGGGGGTAAACGTATTCATAATAAATTAACAGTAAAAAAATGTTTTTAAAAACAAGCTTGTATTTTCATTCTCTAAAAAGAAGAAAATAGACTTTAAAATAATTAAGACCAATTAATTTATTACATTACAAATTAATATGATATAAAAACTTTTTGAGATTTATATTTAAAAAAACATAATTTTTCTTAGAATTATTTTTATAATTTTGATGATTTTTTTCATATCGGAGTTTTTTGGGGGACTGATGCGAATCAAAATCAGTTTCTTTCCGGCAACATCTGAATTTTGAGT
>JAHBCN010015632.1:0-20800 GCA_019359885.1 Listronotus oregonensis
CGGAACAAAAATCGTGTAATCTTCAATAATCGTAATCTATACTGAGTGTGTGTGTTGTTGCAATCCGACCGGGTTTCCCCCCTCTTCTTTTGGGTCGGTAGAAACGGAATCAGACGCCCCCGTTTTCTGTCTGTCTTTTTGCGCTTAAGCCTTTGCCTTTTAAATCATCTTCTTTTATCCCCAAAAATCTCTGCACCTAAGAAATTGGTTTGTCACATGTGTATAATGGCTTTCTTACCTATCAAAAAATGTGGGCCCAAATATGTTTCGTACCTTTTTAATTTTGTTTTTTTTTTTTTTTAAAATTGTATATTTTATATAAAAAATAAATTTTATATTTTTAATTATAAGTCGTTTAATTTTTTAAAATTTTTTTTTATTTATTGTCGACTGTTTCCTTTTACGCTAACATGTTTTTTACCTTTAATTCGTTACTCTTCACTAAACCCCCTGTAAATTTTTATACTAAAGAAAAGACCAAATAAAAAAAATACCTTTACGAAAAGCCTTTCTTTAGTAAAAACCCACGAAAAAAAAAGAACACCGCAATTTCATTTATTAGTTCTTTTTTTTTGGGCCCCTTTTTGCACCTGTTCACTTTTTTTTGGGTCAAAAAAAAAAACCCCAAGAGGGCGTTGCTAACGTCATAATTCATGCCATACGAGGGTAATCGGGCGCTAAAAACGTGGTAAAAAAAAATTTCCCCCCTTGACTCTCAGACTAAAAGGTTTTTATTGGAATGTGCGAAAAAAATTGATGGTTTTAAAAGTGCTTGTTTAGGAACGTTGTAGACGAACGAAGGGGTCGGAGGAGGACTATTATTTGGAAAATGGGTTTTTTTGGCGGCTTTATTTGCTTATGGGGGTGTTGGTTATATTTGTTTAGGGCGGTAGAGGTCAGAATGGGGGTTAATTTGCCATCTTTAACTGTAAATGTCTGGTCACACGTAACATACCAAAATTATAACCTACTATTTAACACTTACCTTACCAATCATTTCTCAACCAAATCACAGTTTTACACTAGTGAACTTTCGAAATAACTTACTATATTTGCCTTATTGTTCATAATCGTATATTTCGAATCGTTAAAACGTTTTGTCTTTATCTGGGCTGTCCATCGATGAGTACCGTTCACAATTAAGCTCTCTTCCATTGCTTGTTTATTACGAAATGCACGGCGCGGCTCAAGGTCAATAATTCTATCCTGTACTTAATTTTATAGTTTTTTGATTTGGTAATTCAAGTTTACAACTTTTTAACGTTTATTTTTTAGCATTGCTATATCGTTTTTTAACACTTTAGGCAAGAAGGCATCTCCTTTGCTCTTTCCATAACAGACTATGGCTTTACGATCCAGTGCTTCGACATTGGGCTGTTGGGGTTCTGGACCTCCCCTTTTAAATTTTCTGTACCTCTGGCAAAAACCCCTTTCCCCATCATTTTGCTTTCCTTCTGCTTCTGAAGGTACGGAAATAGGGTGCCTCCATCATATGTGGCTTTTAGATTTTGGCTCCTGCAGGTTCTAGGACCCTTTATCTTATGTGACATAGTGTTTAGGTTTAGGTTTAAAGTTAGTGGACTTTTTACGCCTTCCATGGCGACCGCTCGGTCTATTGTGGCTCACATCTCTTTATATTTCTCCCAACAGGATCAGACTTTTAATGAATCCGATATAGATTGGGAGAAGTTCTACATTTCTCTTACTCGTGTCGCTACCGGACACGAGCACAATATGTGTTCTGGTGTCCCTGTCCCTGGAAAGTATGATGATTTCAGCGATTAGATCCCAATGCCCCCTCTTCCGGTCAGTGACGTGGTACCCGGTCTTTGTTACGGAAACCCCAGATATTCCTTCTGAGGCCGTATCTTCGGCCTTTCCCTATGAAAACGGCCCCATCCGCTTTCTTTTAAAAAAGGGGGCTCTTTTCCCTAAAAAAGGTTCTGTCCGACTTCTGTATGAATTCAGGGACCCCCTTTCCCAAGACCGTATGTTCGGGTTAATTAGCCCTTCCCCCCGCCCTGTGACAGGGGGGCCTTTTAAACGGATTCACCCTTTCGGTCGAACCTTTATGCTTGCGACCTTGGGTGGTACCTCTCGAAACGGATTTATCCGTTTCAGTCAGCGTACCTTTGTCACTTTTTTTCTATGAAAGCGGTTCTGTCCGCTTTCTGTTTAAAGCCGGCAGAGCCCCGCATATATGTTGTTGCAATAACTCTTACAACGAACAGTCTTATTATTAACACGTACAGTACTCTTTAATTATTTGAAATTATTTGAAAAAATAATAATGCCTTGGATGGTGCCGTCTGCCCTTTCATTAGATAACCTCTACTTGTTAATCAATTAAGTTTACTCCGTAAAAAATATTTATTAGTATTAAGGTCTGAAAAAGCTTTCATCTGTTTGAGTTCGGCATGTTGACTTTTTCTATAGGTTTCACACAAAAACTAAAGTGTTAGCTTCCTTTTTGTTATACAAAGTATCCCTTTTCTAAAAACTATTACCCGAAACCTCGAAATTTTAAAAATAATTCCAGATTCTCTTAAATAGGGTTGTGCGAATAGTAGTCGAATCGAATCGAATAGTTATATTCAATTTAAATTTCGAATCGAATATTTGAATTACCGAATGTTCGATTTGAAATTCAAATCAAATAATTCGTATTCGATTCGCCACGAATTCGAATATTCGCACACCCCCACTTTAAAAAAAGGAAAAAAAGTTAATTAAAAATCATAATAATAAGAACAAGTAAGTGTTTTATTGAAATCAGATGTAAAACCAAAATCAACTTTAAGGAATGTGTTAATGTTTGTACCTGAGGTAATTATGAAAATAATTAATATGAAGAAACAGTTAAAAATATTTAAAAAGACACTTTATTGTTTTTGAATATAGCAACTGCTGTATCATAGTTGGTCGCAGAAAGGTTTTCACAAAAGTTCTTGAGTTGGTTAACGTAAACAAGTTAACTTATTAGATTGGTAATTTAATGATACCTTAAGGGTTTTAATTAAAATAGACTAATCTTAATATCTCTGCGTTATTTCACAATTTTGACTTAACCCAAAACATAGTGTACATTAGTAAATTTACTCTTAATATGGAGTATGGTTAAAATGTGTTTAAATTTTGATACAAGTTTCTTTGTTTTTAAGATTGTAAAAATAATTGACATATGTAATAAGAGCCCAAATTCCAAACATTTAGAATAGTTAAGTGATTTTGTAAATATAAGTAAGAACAAATTAGTTTATCATTTTTGACAGATCCAATCGAGTAAATAGGAGGTAATAGTCATCGGTACACCTGTTTTTAACATAAAACAGTATGTATGAATTTATTAAGGTTCTCGCCCACTAGAGCGAGGCGGAGCGACGCGACGCGAAGCGGCGCGACACGACGCGAAGCGGCGGGACACGGCGCGAAGCGGCGCGATACGGCGCGATGCGACACGACGCGACATTGTCGCTTGCTTGCTCTACCGACTTGTCTGAGCTGTGGCGTCGCGTCGCCCCGCGTCGCATCGCCTAGATGGGCCTTCATTTAAAAATTCATGTAAAGTATCCCTGATGCATTTAATCGCGTCGCACCGCGTCGCGCTAATGGGCGAGAACCTTTAAACTGGAGTATCATATTTATAGGGCTTTTCATTATTTTTAATTGCAGTATCGGAAGTTTGATTTAGCATGTATATGTTACCGGAAAAGACCGAATTTGGTAAATGTCAACATTAGCCGGTCAATGTCAAATATTAGAAAAAAACTAAATATTTGACATTCACCAAATTCGGTCTTTAACGGTAATATATACACATTTCTAAAAATTAACTGTTAAGGAATTTTCATCCCCATAAAAATATCAAAGTCCTAAGGTGTATTGCATAACTTAAATACTTTACGCTAAATTAAATAATGTAGATCACATCGATATATCTCTATAAAGAACCCATAAAGAAGTTTTATTACATTTTTATTAGCTATTCGTAAAACAAACATACTTTCGTGATGTCATTTCTCAAAGAGTAATAAACTTCCTTTCTAAGAATAAAATTAAATATTGCTATAATTTATTTTAACAATTCCAATTTTAATTGATGGTATTGAAAGGTGTTGTTATACTTTACTTACCGGGACCGAATTTAAAAATGTAATTTTTTGTAAATACAAATTTTGGTACCCATTTCAAATATTACTTTTAAGCCTTCTTGGGAGGCAGTTTACCCTCCTTCCTTAATCCTGATTCCATTTTTTCGTTTTATTACTTAAAAAGACACTGTGTTGTAACTTATTATAGATTATTTAAACAATGTTACATTAAAAAAAAACACAACAAAAAGGACAAAATAATTTGTTTATAACTTATGCTTTAAATTGATTTATATTGCTATAATAGCCTATTTGCCACCATTGAAAATAAGCTTTAAATTGTGGTCATGTTATCAGATAATAGTACAAAAAAACATATTTCTCTTTTTGAAAACATATTTATTGCAAAATATACGTATTAAAATTCAAATATTTTTGAAATTAATTCAGCGACTGAAACGCTCCGTGATTGGTTACAACTTTGGTGACATCACTTGCAAGTAAATAAATGTCACAAACTTTGTGTTGAGTGTTTTCAGATGTTATTTTCGATCCTATACTATCTAAATAACTGATTCTTGACCATTTTATATTAAAAACATATTTCAAGTTCAAAATGAACATAAATTTTGTGCAAGCCGATAACAGAAACCTACCTGAGATAGACGCATTTTGTATTTCGTGTAATTTATTATATAGGTTTCCATCTGCAATTCAATAATAATACCGTTAAGTATAAAAAGAAAGTACTTACTTGCTAGGTATTTAACTTTTAGAACAAATAAAATCATTCTAATCCAAAAGTTAGGTTATACCTTAAAGTGTTTATAAGTTATCTAAAGGCGATATTTTGTTGTATATAAATCGGTAGGTATTTAAAGCAGGATATTTGTATACTTACATTAAAGTGATCTTCACACATAAAAACATTTGAATGCGATACAAAGCTGTTTGGATCTTTTCGATCTAATTGTAACCTCTTTTTTCGCCTTTTAGGATTTGTTGGGATAAATATAAACATTTTTTGCGCTGTTTTCAGAGAAGTATTGGTACATTGTGGCACTACACACCATTTATATACCATATTAGCCAATAAATTGAGAAATTAAAAACAAAATTCACTGTAGTTGCACTCGTTGTTAACTTGTTTAGTTGCATATGACGTCTCGCGAAACATATGTCGACGCCATTACAGAGACAGCGTTTTTAGCGCGAATTTTATAATTTAAACTTTAACATTGAGATTTATTGAAAATACAGCAGATTTCCCAGAAATATAAAATGTATTGTGCTTTTTGGGTACCAAAGAATAATTTAAATGAGTTTTCAAAATCAGTTAAATAGCCTATTTATTTTAATAAAAATGAATACAAAAAAAAAATATTTATGTGCGCAATATAAAACTTTTAATATAACTTTTTCTTATAACCAGAGAAAATGTATTTTTTAACGATTTGGATGCGTTCCAACTTACAAATTTGCTTAAATTTCAAACTGTCTAATCCAAAGCAGATGGCAGACATAAAAAACGTAGATATGGTTAACACCCGACGACAGGAAGGAAACCTCGGCCAGGCAAATTGGCAAACCAGGTGAATATCGCACAGCCGAAACAGTTGTTTGAATAATTTAGTTACCCCAGGTTGGTTTTGTTTGTAGGATAGGCATTTGTAAGGATTGTGCTTGTGTTTGATTATTTTAGAATGTATTTTTAATTAAAAATACACCGACGAGTTTCAGATATAGTCGACTGGCAAAAATTTTGAGTAGGTTCTTGAGGCATTGAAAACTTGTGTTTTTTTAATTTTGAGGCTAAATGGTCGCATCATTGGAAACACTGACACGTTCTAATGCCAAGTGGCTAATTATTGTTAATAATGGAACAAATAAGTATATGAGTAGACATATTTTTTTTAAGAATTTGTAATGTAATGGATATAATATTAGCTTTTCCAGGATGTAAAGTCCAAAATCTCAAATTTAAATTTTTATAGAATTGAGTCTTAAAATCCTATTTTTTTAGGAATGGCTTCTAAAGTAATTTCCTTTATTAACCTTGGAAATAGTAATTTAAGGAATGTGCAAACTGAATTATACGAAAACAACTAAATTGTGTTTTGTTACAATAAGTAACATAACTCAAAATATATTAAAAAATCTATGTTCTTCCTTAACTTCAAATAAAGCCATATTTAAGTTACTTTTATAATTTACAAAAAAAAAGCTTTCAGTTTTAAATTTATTAGTAAATCATTAAACTTCAATTACTATTTTCCTTTGGATTTACTGTAAAATAATTTTGAGTTGTGTTAATTTTAAAGAAAGTGTGCAATTATATTTTTTGTTGATAAACATTACTTAATTTTCCTCTTTAAATTGCGCTACTATGATATAATGCATATTGCCATGGCGCCACCTGGTGCCATATTGTTAAACGAAATTGTTTAAACAATTGCAAGAAATTGTTATTTTCAACCGGATAATTTTTTTATATTCTTTATTAAATACAAATTAAAAAGATCACATGATTTTACGACAAAGTTAATATTTTTAGAAATATGAATTAATAAAAGTTCAAAAAGCTCAAATTTGGATACGTTATATGAAAATATATTAAAAAAATAAACATAAAAACATATATTTTATTCTTATATAAATTATTAACATATTCTAAATTGAGATTTGAAAAAAATTTTATAGTTTTGACTGTTTGTTAACGATTAGAAAATAAATGCAATACTTTGTAAAATTGATTTCAGGAAAAACTATGACAACAATTTAATATTAAATTATTAATAACATTGCTTTTGTAACTTTTGATAAGTTACGTTTTAAGATAAAGTATTTATGATTTCACAGATGGTGATAGCGTATGAGTCAGAAATTCGGCGATTCTTAAAGGTAAAAACATACTTGTGAGCGCCTTAATAAACAATCAAAAAATCTGTATAAACAACAAAAATCTCAATTAAGGATGGTGTTAACTAATGTATAAAGAATAAATAAATGATATTTTTATATAGTTTTTTTAATATATATTTTTCATGGGTCAAAAGTCCAATGAGATTTTTCGAACTTTAAAATTTCATATCTCCAAAAATATTAACCTTATCTAGAATTTTTTAAATTTGTATTTCAAAAAAAACATAAAAAACTTAGTCTGGTTAAAAAGTAACAAAACCAACTTCTTGCAGTTGTTTAAACCAGCTATTCTCAACCTGGTCCGCGGAGAAATTTTACTAGTCCGCGGACAATTTCTTCAATCCGCGAAAAATTTAGTTATAAAAAGAAATTATAACTAAATTTTAATTTATAAAATACAAATATAAATATCTTAGACTAATTTTTATTTGTATGTATATAATTACATATCTTACATTTAAATATTATTAACTTATGTAGAAGTTTTTTTATACCTAGTAAAATTTTGTTGCTTAAAAAATATCATTGGTCCGCGATTTTTTTTTAATTTTACTGGTCCGCGGGCCAAAAAAGGTTGAGAAACGCTGGTTTAAACAATTTTGGTTTTAACAATGGGGCACCGGGTGGCATTTTTACCAATCCTATACACGTTCAGCGATGCGAATTGTCGAAGATTTGCGAATGATGTTTTTACCAATCCTAGCTGATTTCAGCAGGTCGCGCTGAATATGTGTAGGGTTAGTATGGGGTTAGTTCACCTATTTATATTCTTTATCTATGGGTTAGTTATCCTGCAATCGTTAAGCAAATTCAGTCAGCGCGTGTGTTGATTTGTTTGCGTAGTGGAAAATAATCTATAATATTTGCATTATTTCTATTTAGAATGAGTGAAATTGATACGTTTTTTGCATTTGATCAATGTTGCAAAATAGAAATAAAGGATTTTAAAACCACGGAATGTTTTATAGTCGACGTTCATACAAAATTTGATTCAAAAGACTATTTAAGCCATGTTAAGGAATGGATATCAATTTTTTCCAATACCACTAAGACGAACCGGATTGTATTTAGAATATGTCCCGATAATAAAAGGCACCTCTTCAGGAAAAATTTTAAGTGCCAACACAACTGCAAAAATAAGGGTGATAAATGTTCAAAAAACCGAAATCGGAATCTAAACTGTAAGGCATTTATTAACGTGCCAATAAAGAAAGTCAACAAAGACACAATAAAAAATGATCCCTTTCTAAAAGAAAATATTAATGTTTTTATAAAGGTAAGTAAATATCATAATTCTATTTTATCTTAATTGATATAAAGGGTTTTTTGCATAAGCCTCCCTGTCATTAAAAGCGATTTCTGAGAAATCGAATTTGTACATCTTACTGTGTTGAAGATGGCAATAGCGACACTATACCTTAAATGTACACCCTGTATAAAATAATTACCTATATTTTATTACATTGCTTAAAAAATAAATGGAGTTTGATGACATTAAAATATATAGGGTGTCCTATTATCAAAACGTTGAAGTCATTGCTCAGAAACAAAATTGATATGAAAAAATTGAAGTAGGTCCCTGAATTATACTTAAAAAACTACATAAATAGTATCCAAACATAATTTTGATATCTCATATAATAATCGAAATAAAATGGTTAATTATAATTGCTCAATTTTTAAAAATACCTCGTATATTCGAAACAAATGAAATTAGACCAATTCTGTTTATTCTAGCCCAGTGAAATCGAAAATCGAGCTCGTAACACTTTTATTACTTTTTTTCTATGTACCTATTACCGTTTTTCTTGTAGCGTATAGAACCAACGAATAAAACTTGCTTTGTACTTAGTTACTTTTTAATATAATATAGTTTTTGTTATACTGTATAATGTGTTTATTGTTTTTTTTTAATATTTTTTTAAAAACCGCGGCTGTATATAAAGAAGTAAGTACCTTTTAAGTGCAAAAAATATGATTTTTTTTTGTGTCAGGAAAATCAAATAAAACAAAGTTTTAGTTTATTTTGATTGCCCTACTGCACCAATAATTTTTTTATATTGCGGATAATAAGTACTTGGTGTAAAAAATATGCGAAAGATTTCGTTACTAACCCTACACATATTCAGGGCGTCCCTCTGAAATCAGCTAGGATTGGTAAAAACACCATTCGGCTATCTTCGGCAATTCGCATCGCTGAACGTGTATAGGATCGGTAAAAATGCCACCGGGTGGCGCCATGGCAACATGCATTTATATTATCAGTAGGGCAGTTTAAAGAGAATCGTATAAAAAAATTGAGGTGGAATAGTTTTTGGTACACATGCGCCGATTCCTCCTAGACTGAATAGACTTTACAAAATCATTAACATGCCAATTTTAATTAGACATTTAAATATTGTCAAACAATTTATTAATTATTAAATAGTTACATCTCATACCAATTTAAATAAAAATTTCTACATATTAGACTTTACTAGCAAGTGATTTGCTTATTTGCTTGAATTTTATAAGAAATGTTACTTTTTCCTTTCTTTGTGTGCAATTTTATTTAGACTTTTTACTATTTAAAATTTGTTGCTGTATTTTGTTTTGACAATAAGATTTTACCAGCTTTCCTAATTTTGTTAACAACCTATTTAATTATTCCCGAAACTTTTAACATAAAATGAATGCACACATGAATTTTGCAGTTGTTATTTATAAATATATTTTAACCGGTAAACCACGATTTTTTAGGTTAAATTAATTGTATACTGTTAAAATTTTTGTATGGTTGGTCCTTTAAAATTATTAAATTTTTTACCAATATAGCCGGGCAGCTGCAAGAAAAATAGCACTTGCACTAAAGAAAAATTGCAGCATTTTTTAAGACCCAAAGACTACGCGTGCGCATTTTTGGCAAAAAAATGCCATGCAATCTGTAAAAACACGTAAAAAGAATAATTAAAACTTTAAAGGCTTTGGGTATATTGTTGTGAATTAACTGATAATAAATAATGTATAAAAAGGGTTTTTTTTGAAAGATATAAATTAATTAGAAGCGTAACATACACCTTTTTTTATTTTCGAAAATTCTGAGAATCTGGGCGTTTTTGATGTGGCATGCTTCAAACATGTTTATTAAAGGATGTATAGGTATTTTAAAAAATAACCCTGTTTTTTACTCGACTTATAAGATTTTATAATGCAAACATCGGACAACATATTGACCTACAAACATATTGAAGCATTTCGCGAGATTAACGCTTTTAACATGCCAAATTCATAATGTTATGTAATTTATAAATAACTGGCTGATTTTAGCACAGTTTTCTTGCCCCGACCTACGTTCTAACCATATTTAACGCATACCTTATCAAAAACTCCCCAATTTTCAGAATTTCGAAGATAAAAAAAATTGTTACGCCCCTCACAAAGTTTCAGAGGAGTAATATTTATTTCAAAATTTAAAGTCGCAATCGATGCCTAGCATGCGTAAAAATTGAATAAATATTTTCAATTATACTAATCTTACTTACTGCAAATACTATTTTTGCAAGATTGTCGCATATGAAACTGTGATGATCGATTAGGCTTAATTTATTGAAATTGTGAATTTGGCTGTCAAGATAGTTTTTTTTTAATTATGATTTTAACCACATTCTCACAATTAATTTAAAAAAAAACTTTATGAAATTAGCATTCACCACTGAAAGACAATGGTTTGGGAATAGACTGCTTTTATATATGCTTTTTACATTTTTTTGTGCTTTATTTTTAAGAGAAATCTTTTTAGTGCCAACTAATGGAAAGCGTTTCCAGTTTTATCCGTCTTTTTAATTCAAAAGGCATATTCTTAAAAATGCAAAGGCTTTAAATGTCGCAGCTCTTCGTAGACAAATTGAAGATAATAATGGAAAAAGACGGATCCAATTTAGAGGTGTTAGCTGTTGAAGTTGACGGAAATAAGTGGATACTGCCTACTTTTAAGGAGAATAGACGAAAAATATAAAAGAAGTAAAGTAGGAACAGTTGCCTCTAATAAGATCGTATTATGCATCAAAGCGTCAAAAGACATTCATACTTTTTAAATTTTAATAGTCAATTAGTTGCGCTTTGTTAACGATGTTTTTCCCTGTGTAATATCTCGTATTTGCACCTTAAAAGAAAAGTAAAAAACTGAAAAAACTTAGTTTTAGGAAAATGGACGACATAAAAATTACAGATTTTTAAGGTGTTACTACGTAAGCAATTATATAATATTCGTTGGATATTTTTTTATGGCATATAATCATTTTTGAATTATACGCAAGAAAGATTGGGGAAGAAATTTTCTGGGATCATTGAACACTTGCTAAGGTCTCATTATAAAAAAAGGAATGTTAATAATAAACCATTTTTTCAAAAAATATTAATAAAATAATGGGATATTCTCAAAAGATTCTAAAAAAAAACTTTGACCGCTTTTTTAAATATTCCAGAAAAATCAGGATGGACCCAAACTCATATGCAATGATAGGTATGGGTTTTTCCATTCCGATGAACTTCAAATGATTAAAAAATGTACATTATTGCCCGAGTAATGGAACATTGTAATGAACGGGGTCGCTCGGCTCTAGTGTAGCCCTCCTTCACTTCGACCTAAAGAGATCTTTCGTAAATACCTTTCGTTGTTAATGCCTGGTAATTCCTATACCTTTAGCAAAGTTCAGGATACTACGCGGTGCATCATGAATAATATCTCTAGGAGTAAGATATACCCCTTCGAGGTGTTTAAGCCGTTGTCGGGTCAGTTCTCTGCATTCACAGAGAATGTGTTCCGCAGTTTCGTTTGCCTCGTGACAAAACCGACATTGTTCATCCTCAGTCTTTCCCATTTTTTTGAGGTGATACCTCCAAGAGCCATGTCCTGTTAGGGAGTAGGTAACCAGTTTAAGTTCATTTTTATGAAGTTCCAGTAGCTTCTTTGTCTACTTAGGTGAATGCGAAATAAATCTTTTCGCCTGCCTTTGTCCTGGGATCTTGTTTCAGTAAGTCTCTTTTTGACTTTTTTCCTATGTTCTGAGTTCCTCGTAGAGGTGGCCTCTAGTGGTGCCACAGAAGGGCTCAGGTCCATAGAATGGTCTCTGTGCTCCTTCCTTGGCAAGTTGATCGGCAATTTCATTGCCCTCCACTCCTTGATGTCCTGGTACCCACTCCAGAGTAACTCTGTTGGGTTTGGCCAGTTGGTTTAGTGATTGTCGGCATTCCCAGGCCAGCTTTGAATTAAAAGTGCATAAAATCAATGCCTTCAAAGCAGCCTGGCTGTCCGATAAAATATATATGGTTGCGCCTCGAAGGCCTTTTTTGGCACATTCAGAAGCGCAAATGTCAATTGCATGGATTTTAGCTTGGAAGATGGAGGGAGCCGCCCGCTTATAAGTGAATCCATAAAGTCCGGCATTCTAGCGGTAGAGCGGCAGCTAAAATGAGGGGACTTTTGGGTCCCGTTATCTCGAAAACTATCGATTTTTCGAAAAAAAATATAAGGACCATTTTTGTAGACTACAAAGCAGTCTTTATTTTTTGTCTAAACAAAAATTCTCCAATTCGCATATTTTGGCAGATATTAGTGGAAACCCATTTTTGGGCCTTGAGGGGCCATTTTTAACCCTTTTCCACCTGTTAATGCTGATAAACTTTTTTTCGCTCGAAAGCATCCCCGAAGACCTAAGAATTGCGCCACAAGAAAAAAACTGTACAAATTTATTTACAGCTTTATCTCTTCATTTATTAGACTAGATAGACAACCATTTCACACAACCCGACATGTGACACTAGATGTTTGCTACGTCATTGATTTCGGTTTACCTTATAATGACACTAGTTTTACTAGTTTTGACACTAGACACTAGAATGACACTAGTTTTACTAGTTAGTTTTTAGTTTTTTATAACCACACATACTTAAATGACATAAAACTTTCTGAGGTAGGACTTCGTAATATTGTAAATCTAAAGGGCCCCACAAATTATTTCTTTTAAACTTTCTTAATCGCCGATTAAGATTGCTCAATCGGACGATTAAAAACTTTTATTTCCCTACACTTGATTTAATTTTAAACCGTTTGATCGCCGAAAGCTGCAGTCGTTCACCAAAAAACGTAAATCAAGCGTGTTTATTTTTTACAATAATGACGATTAAAACGTTCTGCACTACACACTTCGTTTTTAAACGAAGACGGACGAATAGACGATAAAGCGCGGCCGCGGCCAGAAATTTTCACCGGCGGTGTTATGTTCGGTTTTCGTCCACAAACTGACAATGTTAATCGACTCTTTTGATCGTCAACAAATCAAGCAGGTTTTTTACAATCTTTTCCTGCGATACATTATATAAAAACAATTTAACAACTTTCTTTCAACTTGTGTAATGAATAATAAGAGACCCGAAAGATCTTCGGAGGGCCTGAAATGAGCCAGTAACCTGCATCTTACGCTACCCAGGCGAAAACTGCCCGCGCCCAGATCTCTGGCTGTTTTTCCCATCCTCAAAGCCTGAACTAGACATGGGATGAATTATATTGTACATATTTATTGTATACATATATTGTAGCATTGATGTTTTAAATATTGAGACAATAATAAAGCATTTGTAAGTAAGGAAAGTTTGATCGTCCATTAAACTGCTTAAAGGAAAGCTGTGGGTACCTTAATGGTCAATATCACTTTATTTTATGGGCCATGAGCGTACAAAGTGTCCTGATTAATACCGTTCCTTTTTAAATATTTATGAGCACGATAAATAGCGAAAACACAGTTTTGTAGATACCGAAAAAACGGTCAAAGCTAAAGCTATGAAAAAATAAACATAAAGGTCCTTGAAAAGGCTTTAACGAGGGTAAAACAGTTGATGTGGGTTTGTTGTGTAGGGTGGGTAAAGCCTTTTAATATTAATTTTCTTTTCTGACCGGATTTCCGATGCTATTTACGTTATATATGGGTTAAGGTTCGAATGATGTTATGTTTTCATGATAAATAAACTTTAGGGGTGGATTTGGGTAACGGTGTTTCTTATCCGAATTATTTTTAGCTTTAAGCTAGTAATTAAATCATAGGGTACAAGTCTGCTAATTACAAATATCTCATAAAATGGTATACAGAATATCCTGGAATTTTAACACATTATTTTCAAGGCGTATTTTTTGCGTTAAATAGTAATACAATTTGCAGAGTAAACTAAAAACGGAACAGTTGATATTAATAATAAATATACAGGGTCTAGAATATGTGCAACTCTCGAATCTAATAGAAAACCTAAAAATATTATGACAAGTTTCCATAACCTTTTCTACGAAGCTTTCCCTATGAGATACAGGTAATTCGAAGCCCCTGAAATTGTTTTTTTAACTTTTTGAAATACTAGGCCTAAATTAATGTTTTTTAATATGATGGTTACTAGATGAGTCTTCTTAAATGAACCCATCAAATAATATTTGGCCTTATTTAGTTTGCCAGGGACGGACTAGCTCTGACAATTAATAGCAATTTTTAAAACACCCTGTATGATAAAGGCTCAACAATATTATTTTTGATAGCTTAACCAAACTAAAAAAAAGTGTTTTTGATTGACCTCGATAAAATAACTGTTTACGAGAAATAAAATATCATGGTTGGTAATTTTTTACATTATGCAGGGTGTTTTAATTGTACCTCAATATTTACGAGGAATTTGGGTCCATTTAAGAAGATAACGTCATATGCACGTTTGTCTTAAACTTCTTAACTGAGGATATAGGGGTAAATTTTCTAAAATAAATCATTTATTATTAATATCTGTAATACCACTTTAAATATTTAAATGAAATTTGGCATAATTGTAGTATGTATCAAGAAGCATTTTTTAGTGTACCACATTTTTTTTTAATTTGCCAAAATAGGCAGGTCAAATTCTGTTCGAACGCTACTGGTGGAAATAAAAAAAAGTGGTACACAAAAAATGCTTCTTGATACATAGTACATTTATGCCAAATTTTATTAAAATTTCCAAAGTGGTATTAAAGATATTAATAATAAATTATTTATTTTTGAAAATTTTCCCCTTCTGTATCTGAAAAGTTAAGACGTTTAGGACATACGTTTATTTTTGAAGTTTTCTTCTTAAAATGGACCCAAAAATTGCTTTCCTAAATATTGACGTACAATTAAAAAACACCCTGAATAATGTAAAAAAATTACCCATGATATTTTATTTTTCGTAAATAGTTGAATTTATTGATGTCAATCAAGAATACCTTTTTTTTTAGTTTAAGTTAAAGCTATCGAAAAATAATATCGTTGAGTCTTTATCATACAGGGTGTTAAAAAAATTGCTAATATTGTGTCAGAGCTAGTCCGTCCCTGGCAAACTAAATAAGCCAAATATGATTTAATGGGTTCATTTTAAAAAGACTTATCTAGTTACCATCATATTAAAAAAATATTAAATTACGCCTAGTATTTTAAAAGTTATTTAAACAAAAACGATTTCCAGGGTCGTCCGTTATGTACCTGTATCTCCGTAGGGGAGGTTCATAGGAGTTTTAGTTTATGGGAACTTGTCATAATATTTTTAGGTTTTCTCTTAGATTCCGAGGAGTTGCCCACATATTCTGAGACACCCTGTATAATATTTTTTGTTATTCGTCCACACATGTAGTGTAAAATATTATTCTTCCACCACCACTTGCGTGTAGGTGTGTTATTGAACATTGTTGGTAATTGAACTCTTTTAATGGAACTCGTTTTTATGATCGACTAAATTTTACAATTAACACTCAAACTTTTCTTTTTCAATTAAACTCGTTATATTTGGCCCTGTTCGAAGTCAAGCTCTTGGGATTTAATAAGAATAAACATGCTCACATGTAAATCGTTTAAATTCAAAACAAAATTTTTATCAAAAAAATATAAAAAACAAATGTTCGATAAAGAAACAATCACTCGTTTTATTACCTATGATAAAATTTTACAAAGCGGAATGTCTTTAATTTGCTTTAACAATAAAAATGTATACATTTCATTTAGAATGTAATGCTTTGCTTTAACATATAGAAAAAAGGTATTTTTTCACACTTTAATTTACGTGGTTTTTGTGTCCCAATCAATTTTGTAAGGTATATGTAACGTTAATCCCACTGCTTTAAATTAATGTGGTATAAACAAATGTATGATATGTCTATGTTTTATTTTGCTGTTATCAAACATACCATTGTGCTGGCATTTAACTTTAATAATTAATTATCCACACCCAAACGATGGAAAATTTCCGGAAATATATATTTGGAAATATTTCCGAAAATATATCTGGAAACTTTGAAAAATTTGGAAACATTCGAAATATTGAAAATATAAAAGAAAACAAAAAAAATAAAAAAATACACATTTAAAAAAGTTTATCGGGGGAATAACATCAAGGTCAGATTTGGGGCCCGGTATTCATCAGAGCGTAGCTTGTGATTTTAAAAACGATTTAAAAATTTTCCCAAGTTTCAAAACCGGCAAAAATATTTGGTTCAAAATCTAAGTACGAATGGATTTGCTAAGATAATTGGGAAAAAACAAAGTTTAAGGCAAAATATAATTAATAACAATATAAAATAAAGTCCCTACTGAGGTAACAATGGACGATTATTGAACCGTAAACTTACCGATTTTTTTTGCCAAAATTTTTCCTTTCTTCCGATAGCAAATTTTGATTTTTGATATTTCAAATAAGGATTTTTACCTACATGAGTGGAATTGTCATCAGTGGGGTTTTCCCCATGGGTTTTGGGACGTGCACCCAAAAAAATTTTTTAAAAAAAAATTTTTTTTTTATCGTGCATTATCCGGGGCCCTAATTTATCGTACGCTAATACAAAAATAGTGTATTAGCTCCCTTTTAAGACGACCGACGGAGCCGAAAATCCGATTACCCCCCGGGTTCGACGCCAATCGGCCAGTCGCACGGGGTTTATGTAGGCGGGGTTTTTGGGAATTTCTTTGGAAATTTTGGGCCGCGGGGGAGGGGGAATGCGATTTTGGGAAAAGGCGCAACTTTTATGTGCTCCAAAAACCATTTGGTTATAACTGCGACAATTTAGGGGCGTTTCAGTTCTTTCACAAAAAAAGGTCGGTTTTAGGGGGAAATATTTGCAAACAATTTTAACTGTTTGAGTTTAGAACAAAAAAATTAATTTAAGCGTGCTGGGCCTAGCCTGAAATTTCCCCAACAGACCACCCAAAATAAGTCAGGGAAAGAAAAATTCAAAATGGAAATTTATGAAAAGAATGATTGGATTTTGGAGTGATAAAACAACCCGGGGTTGTTTTTTTTCGTGCTTTTTTCAGTCCCCAAAGCAGAGCCTGTTGGCAAAAATGGGTAACCGCTTGGGGTTTTGGGCCAAAAGAACAAGTTAAAGAACGATATGTACCCCAAAAAAATTGACTGTATAAATTTTGGGGGCCTTGAGGGGGGGCCCTTGCAAACCGTATTAGGATGGCCGCCTTGGGGGGCTTAACATTTGCGCCCCCCCCCACACCGTGGGATTTGGGGTTATAGAATCCCCCCCAACAAAAACGAAGATTTGGGGGTTTTTTCCCGGAAAAGTGCAAAAAAAACTTAAATGTATACTTTAAAAATTAAATAATAAAAAAAAAAAAAAACTAGTGCTCCCCAATTTATAACTTTCCAATTTATCCGCAGTTTTTTTAATGTTAAAAACATTCTAAGAGTTATATTATCGCTCTAGGTATCAGGATAAATTGATATTTTATTAATAATTCACACTTTTTTTCAGTCCAAATATTAAAAAATTTATTGGGGGGGTTAAAAAAAATTTTATAAAATTTTTTATTTTTTTTTGATTAATTTTGTAATGAAAATAAAAGTAATGACTAGGTACTGCCAACTGAGGGAAAAAAATTTTTGGGATTTTGGCCCCCAGAGCTGCCCCCGGGGGCGCCCATCTCCCACCCCTAAAACCCCCCCGGCCCCTTTTGGTCATGAAAAAAAAGGGTTTTTAAAAATCCCGGATTTTTAGAGGATTAAAAATTTCACTGCCGAGTTGGATATAGCCCTTAAAGACCACTTCGAAAATCCCAAAAATAACTTTTTTGCACCCCTTAAAAATCTTGTTGGTATTTTGGGCCCTTTGGTTTGTATTTTTGTTTTGTTGTAAAACCCCCCAAATACTTACCCGAGCCGCCACTGATTGTCATCCAAAAATAAAACGCAAAATACATTAATATAAATAGAAAAATTAAGTATTAAAAAAAAAAGAAAATAGTGAAATTTCTAAAAAAATTTTATACACGACCACAAGACACATTTCAACTTATAAATTTCTTTATCGATATCATCCCCACTTTGAATATTGTTTTCCCCGATCAATGCCTTTCAGGGGGTGCAATTCAACTTTTCTAAAGCAAACAATAGTCAACAGGCAAAATCATCAAAATTTTAATTTTAACGTAATAATATACGTACTTTTTTAAATTATGTGAGTGTGAAATTTTTCTGCCAAAAAGTATAAGAAATATATAGAATTTTTGTTCTGATGGTTTTTAAAAAACATTTTAAAAATTTTTTTTTCCAATATTCCCTAAACACTTTCAAAAAAATTTAAAAATTTTCATGGGAAAAATTTCCACTGAAATATTTCTATTTATAACACTATCCCCACCTTTTGGACATTAAAAAAAAATTATTCGTCCCCACGTTAAACAAAATACATTAAAAAAGGGATTCGTCAAAAATGTGATTTATTTACTGTGTGCTGCCATAAAAAAACGAGTTTTAAGGTTTTGCTTATTTAATATTTAATAGTGTTCAAAAAACACACATCACTATTTTGACGAATAGTATTTTTTTAAAGTCCAACCTGGGAACCCGGGGATAGGCGGGGGAGGGTAAAGCTGGGGGGGGGGAGATAATAAAAAATTAATAAAAAAAGGAATTTTTGGGGGTTGTAATTTTTTAAATCGAACCTTTCAAATAATAATTTTCATATTTTAAATACAGTAATCTTTTTTTGACTAGTGGGGGTGCCACTGCACCCCCGCACCCACTGTGCGCACGCCATGACCCTGTAAAATAATTTTTGTTCCCCAATGTGTAGAGATTAGTTAAAAATATGTTTTTCCATTGTGTAAAAGAATATCCATTTCCTACAAAAAAATTCGCCGAACGTGCGATCTAGCTCTTTAAGCAGGTTAGAGGTTTTGAAGCAAGCTAAGGAAAACCATGCGTTGTTTTTTTTCCTTTTTTCCTTCCTTGCTTTACCCCCCCCCTACCTTGTGGAAAGCGGGTTGGGTTCAGCGAATTTCCTTTTTTTACTTTTCGGGTTTTATGAAAACCGGGGTATTTAAATTGCAAAAAAAATTTAAATTTTATATTCCCCTTTTTAAAATTCAAAAAGACAATTATAGTTTTGTTTTTTTTTTTTAAAAAAATTTTTTGAAAAATTTGTAAAATTTTATTTTTTAAAAATATTTTTTTTTATTTTTTTAGGTAAGGTCTTTGACTTTGGATTGAGAAGAGGCTTAATTTTAAAAAACATGAAAGAAAATAGACAAAACCCCGGGAGAAAAAGGAAAAAGGGAAAAGAAGAGCAGGAGTTCTTTCTTCGGTAGAATAGAAAATTTTGACAAATATTTTTAAAGAAGGCCCCGGCCTTTTAAGGGGAAAAAATTTCCCCTTGTCTCTAGATAGATGGATTAAAAAAAGTCAGGGGCCCTTGATAGGGAAAGGTTGTTTTTTTTTTGTGGTAATAAATTGTAATATTGCTGTTTAAATTTTCTTCCCCCGGATCTTTTTTGCCTTTGCTTTTAAATTTTCCTCGGTTTTTGTTAAATTGTTTTTTAAGTAAACAGGGGGGCATCAGAATAAAAAAAAAAAACAAATTTTATTTAATTTAATATTTATTAATATTTTTTTTTATATATAAAAAAAGTAATTTTAAAAAAAAAAAACCCGCTTCAAAATTGTTGGTTTTTGCAAGTCATATATTCGATGAATTTGTTTATACCAATCTTAAAAAAATTTTGGGCCCCAAAAATTTTTTTCGTTTTTTTTAATAATTTTAAAAAAAACAAAAAAAATATTATTTTGGGGAAATTTTTGGTTTAAAATTTTTGAAAAAACGGGTTTTAAATTTTATAAAAAAATTTCCAAATTTTATTTTTTTTTTAAATACCCCGTTGTAAATATTTAAAGATTTGTTGAATTTGATTTTTTTTATTGAAAAGTTTTCCCTTTAAAAACCACACCCGTAGCGCGGATCAAGAGGCCCACCGTTACACCACACGATTGGGCCAATCATAAAAACCAATGAAAGATTTTGATGAAAACTTTACTGTTTCCAAGTTCAGGTAAAAAGGCAGAAAAAACAATGGATACAACCCGTTAATTTGTTATGGGGAAAAGCGAGACCAAATACATACAAAAAATACATAAAAAATACCTACATACACCCCCAAAAAATTTTGGGAGACTTGTTTTGGGAAACCTCAACCGAGTATTTTATTTAATATTTTGCAATTTTAATAATAGCATATGTACGGGCGATTCCCTTTTTTTAAACCTTTTTAAAAAAGGTTGGGTTTACTCAATTTACTTAAAATTATAAAGTAATATTTTTTATTTAATATGTCCATTTTTAAAAAATGTTGAAGAGAAAACTTTTTTTTTTTGATTTTATCGGAAAAAAATATTTGAAAAAAATTTTGCTACTTCTAAAAGTAAGATTGGGATGAAAAAATTTAACATATTTTATATGCGGGGTTCAAAAATTTGAAAAAATTTTA
>JAHBCN010015633.1:0-20772 GCA_019359885.1 Listronotus oregonensis
TGAAAAAAAAATTAAGCACGCCACTGGATTATAGGTTAAATTCTACACAAACCTGCTTTTTACTCTTTGTTTCTTTACTAACTGAACACTTAGTTTTCACTAAATTAATTCTGCGGTACCTCGAGGCACGGTACTGTCACCAACTCTATTTCTTTTTCACGTCAACAATCTCTTCCACGATTAATTCTAGCTATAGTTTTAATGAAGATACTTCCTTAATTCTGATTTTATAATTTAGTTTCCCAAGCCAGTCTATAACCTTGATTTGGAAAGCAAGCACAGAGTAATGCAGATATCTGTTTCACAGGATCTTTACTTAATTTTGGATTGGGACTCCAAATCGACAAAACAATCTACCAATACTTATTCTGCAGAACAAAGAACCATTTATCCCTGTGAAGGTTACTTTTGAGAATAACTTAATTTTCACAGGCATTTTATATCCATAGCCTCTCTAGCTTCAGATTTTTTTTCGAGCCAGAAAGTATTTCTTCTCTTTTAATCTCTGCACTCTGTATGTATGTATTCCACATTGGTTACTGCTTGGAGTATTTTCCCATACCGTCTTCTACAACGTTTAATACTCTTGATTTCATCCAAAGAAAGCGTTTTGCCTTATTAAGTCTTTATACCTAGCTGGAAACTCGAAAAAACGTGTTTTTTTTAAAATTATTTATGAAGGGGCATTCTATTTAACAAATGTGAGAAATACATATGCATGTAGCGAATTTCTTAAGCTTTAAAACCCCATTGTTTGTTTTAAAGAATACACAGTTGTATTGTCCCTGTAGACGGTTTCCTGGAGGTCCTTTAAAAAAAAGGTCCGGCGTTGAGCAAGATATCTTTGGTTTGGTTTATTGAAAACAGAAAATTAAAAAAATATATTTGGTGGAGAGATGAATGCAGGTATTAGTCGAAGGAATAGTCAAAATTTTAATTTTTGACAAATTGACGGCTTCTCAAAAAAAAATTGCGATCTTCCGAAGAAATTTCAAACTTCAATTGGTTTAAAAAAAATCAAAATAGTTTTCAGAAATCTTTTTTCTTTGAATAATACCTGGGAAATATATCTAAGAAGATTGTGTAAGCCGTTTCAAAGAAATCATGCTCACCGACATTGAAAACAAAATTTGAAGATTCAAAATACGGGTCTAGCGCTTGAAGAGGTCCTTACAAATATGCGTATATCTTTAAGAATAATTGCCGGATCAATTTGAAATATTCAGACAATATACTTCGACATATGTATGTAATTAAAAAATTAAAAAAAAAATTGTAAATCTCAATTAGGTATAATCCAAAAAAACATACAAAAAAGCTGTCTTCTCTTGCCGACGCCGGCGAACGAGCTGTAGGGGATCTGTTGCTTATTTATAAGGATTTTAAAGTCTTCTGCTAGGAAGAATTAGCCAACATAATCTTTAAGTCTCGTGTTAATAAACTTTCTTCTACTTTACTTAAGACACGCACGGTACATTTGTACAGGGTGTACAACTGAGAAAGGAGGCCGGCTGTATCTCAGAAAATATTTATTGCACAGCGTTGGGGAAAAAATATTGTAAGTAAAAGTGGTCAAGAGAAATAGCTGGAAATTATTTTCAAGTTTATAAAATGGCCGCTATGGGGCGTAACTGCAATCTTGAATCTAAAAAAGTGATATTTCTGTGAATTTTGCCATATTAACCTAACAAAAAAATGCCTGATCTTTAAATTCGAGGATAATCTAAACCTTTTTTGTTTGACAATGTTTGCTAATATCTCTAAAAATAAATTGTGGGGGGTATGCAAAGGTTTCCGCCAAACACACCCTGTATCTTTGAAACGGCTGAGCCGATTTTAACAAACTTGGACTAGTTAAAAAGAGCTATTCTCGGGCTATAAATCTTAAAATATTTAAAGTTGGGTTAGTTTCACACGTCGCCGCTAGAGGGCTTTTTTCGACATTTCGACAGAAATGGTTTTCTCAAAAAAATTAAATGCATTGGTATATTTTTTTTTATGAAAAAGTAGTAAAATAATGCTTAAACAAGCTCGCGAAAACTGCATCTCGATATCTTGTTCCTTACCTAATATTTAGACCAAAGAAAATTTTATACGTCAATATCTCAAAAACTATAAAAGCTACTAGAAATTTTATAAAACATAAATTGATTATTACAAAACCTCTAATTTAGGTTCAATAATCTTTTCATCTAAATGCAGTACTTTACGAGTTATAATCAAAAAAGCGAATTCTAGGGGTATACCTTGAAAAAATCCTGAAAATTCGATTTTTTGGATTATAACTCGTAAAGTATTGCATTTAGACGAAAAGATTTTATAAACTAAATTAAAGGTTTTATAAAAATACATAACTAATGTCATGTAATATTTCTTGTAGCTTTTATAGTTTCGCGAGCTTGTTTAGGCATTATTTAGCTACTTTTTCATAAAGAAAAAATACCAATGAATTTAATTTTTTTGAGAAAATGAACCATTTCTGTCGGAATATCGAAAAAAGCCCTCTAGCGGCGACGTGTAAAACTAACAAAACTTTAAATATTTTAAGGTTTATAGCCCAAGAATAGCCCTTTTCAACTAGCCCAAGTTTGTTAAAATCGGCTCAGCCGTTTCGAAGGTACAGGGTGTGTTTGACGGAAACCTTTGATTGATTGATTGATAATCTAAATACACAAATTGAGGTTTTGTCCGCCTCGACACTGCAGCCTACAGGGCTTGTTGTATCTCTTGTGTATTTGTTTCAGTTAAAAGGTTTGACACCTTAGACAGGTGTAGTAGCCCTTTTACTGTTCTTTTCTGTCTCCAGCCTCCTGGTGGTTAGTGTCCACATGAGGTTTTGATTTGTTCTCCAGTATGAAAGTGCAGGGCACTTTTATATGATGTGAGGCTGTCTCTTCCTCTTCGTCACATAGTCTGCAAATGGGTTCTTTTCTATAGATGCCCATAGTGTGCAAATGTTTTCTTAAGGGTGCAGTGTCCGGTTATTAATCCTGTCACTATTCTAATCTGATTCTATTTAGTTTTAGTAGTTCACTTGTCAATGCTTTCGATGTGATTCCAACATTGATTTAGTGTGATTTTGCCTTGGAATGTGGTTCCAGTATGACTGATGTTGTGTTTGAATCCACCGAGTCATGTAGCCACGAACCGAGGCTTTTGGTATTCAAAAACAGGTTCAGGACCCATAAACATTGCTGCGGAGCCTCGCCTGGCCAGGGAGTCTGCATTTCATTGCCCTGTATTCCCATGTGTCCTGGCACCCAGGAAAGTGTAACTTTGTTGTGGTTAGCCAGATTTAGAAGGCATTGCAGACAGTTCCAAACCAACCTTGAGTTGACTTGTTGAGATGCCAAAGCTTTTATGGCCGCTTGACTATCAGAGAAGATAGTAATGTCCCTGCCTTATATCTCCCCCCTCAAGTTCTCTCGCAGACAAAGTTCAATGGCATATATTTTCGCCTGGAAAACAGTGGCATATTTCCCCAGGGAAGCATAAGCATTAAAACTAGGGGTCATACCATGTATTCCTGCGCCGGCTCCATTGTCAGTCTTGGATCCATCGGTATACCAAACCAAATTTCGAGACTGACCAGGAGATCGCTCACTACCGCCCCAGGTAAGCTGGGTTTTGTATGGTCTGTGTGTATTTATCCGTTTTGGCATTGTGTCACTGCTTATCTCAAATATTGAGTTTGTGATACTGCTCGTTATTCTGGCGTGTCCTAGGGCAGGCCCAGAGCACCAGTTGCCGTTGCATTTCAGCCTGTATGCCCCAATCCTCGCCTCCGCCTGTCTCAAGATACAAAAAAAAACAAATATTTCAGTATATATCAGATTTTACATGAGGGATAATATCACAGAAACAAAATTTCGTATTGTTTTTTAATTTGCACTAAGCCAAGGAAATAATAACTTTTTGTATTTTTTACTTTGCATTGATTTTAATAACCATCTTTATTTTCAACAGAGAAGCCCAAGGTTTAGCTCCAGTTAGTGTGGATTCTCTTGAGTTACTCATGGATAGATTAGAGAAAGAATCATACTTCCAAGTAAGTAAACACTTATGTTATTTGTAATTTGTTTTGCACTACATTGATTACTTTTTTCGAAAACTGGCCGAAAACGAGGCTCACGTAAGTATTAATAAATATATGTAAATCAGTAGAGCACATAAACATAATTTCCTTAATTTTGAATATTTTACTTTTGATTCTATCATTCTCATATTTTTAACCCTTAGCGGCCACACGGAGTTACTAGTTACCCCAGGCTTAGAAAAAGTAAAATTAGAGGTCTAAAACCTTCGAAATTAATACAAGTAACGATATCTGCTAGTAGTAGACAAGTGTAAGATATGATTCTGTTACATAGGAAGCCAAAAAAACGCGTGGTGGTACTTTGAGCGTTCGTTTTATCGGCGTGGGGTAACAGTTACCTACCCCAGTGTGGCCGCAACCGCTGCTCGGAAATGAAATGAAATGAATTAAATTCTAAAAATTGACAACAACCAAGAAATGGGTAACCTGGAAGAATTTACCTTCGACCAAGCGCGGAGATGCGTACTGTGCGCCCAAAAGAAGGACAAAAAAAGCGTGTTGGTGTTCGTCCTGTAGAATACAGATAGATGCGATGAACATCGGTGTTCTTTGTGCATGACTTGTGTTCGTCAATAAAATAAGATTTCAGATATCATAAAAATTCACTTTTCTATGCGTAAACATGTATTTAGAAGCTAATAAAATACAAAAAAGCAAATTTTATAATTGTCTTTTTTTTTAATTTTTCGCTCCAGTAATTTTGCAAAATAAATATACTTTTTGAATAATCGGCGGATACTGTTACTTTTTTATGATAGTGGTATATTATGTTGTGCTTACAATCCTAAAATTTTAGCCCTTACTATTAAAAAATGGCGGAGTTATACATTTTTTTCTAAAAAAGCCATATTTGCGGAATTTTCACATGTATATGCGGTTTTTAGAACGCCATCTATAAAATTGCCTCTAAAAATCACTGAAAATGTTGAAGAACTCTTCAATAAACATAAATCAATCCGTAAAAAGTCTTAAAAAACCATGTCTTGGTTATTGGTTACAGGGTTATTCATTTTAAAGTAAACAAGGCTTTATTTTTGAACTTCCCTGTATTTAAAAAAAAATGAATATAGCCATTTCGTGTATTTTTTTTCCGTAAAATTCAATAATCTTATCAGAAAAACATTTGAAACAAAAACAAAAGAGTTACAACACGAGTGACGTATTTTTTTAATGGAATGTCCCGTAAATTTTTAAATCAATAGATAGAGATTTTCACGAGGAATTCGGTGATATAGGGGTTGCTGGGTTTATTTCCTGCGGTTCTGCTGCAATTGTCTAAAAACTGCGTGATACTATAAGGATAGTTTCACCTGAAAACACCTGGCTGCCACAGGTCACAGGTGCTTATTTGTCAATGTCAAGAATTTTAAAAATACGTTTCTTACTTTTTGAAGTAGTTTTATAATGACGTTTTCATCAGAAGAACGGCTTCAAAATTATATTATATGCTAAAAATGATATGACTTATATATTTCTAAACGAAGCAGCAAAATTACAATAAACGGAAAAAATTAAAATACCCCTCCTTAGCCTTTCTAAGCTCGCCGATGTTATTTGAGGTTCTTGGTTAAGACGATTAATTTCATTTACAATTTTTTCTCTCATTTCTTCCGTGTTTGTGTTCCCATTTTGTTAAATGACATTCTTTAAGGGACCCCATAGAAAAGTGTCCAAAATTGTTATATCTGGACTATTAGGTGGCCATCTAATAGTTCCATATCGTCCAATGCACTGATTGTATCGGCGATTGAGATACTGCACAACTTGACGAACAGCATGGGGCGGTGCTCCGTCTTGTTGCCAAATTATCTTGCGATACGTTTCGAGTGGCAATTCTTCTAAAATGTTCTCAATATCGTTTTCAAGAGGATTGAGATATCTTTCTCCAGTTAAGCATCTCCCATAGAATATTGGCCCGACAATTCTATGACATGAAGAGAAGACCTCCCGTGGTATTTAATCTCTTGAAATTTCCTGGGATTTTGTCTTTCCCAGTTGTGCGTATTGCGTCGGTTTAACATTCCCGATGTAGTGAACGTAGCTTCATCGGTCCAAAGAATCGTTTGGAACAGGGTAGAATCGTTATCTTGCTCATGGATTAAAATTTGGGGAAAAAATAAAAGCGAAGTTCCTTTTGTTCACGTGTTAAATGCTGCACTGGAAGAACGTGATATGGAAGATACTTAAAATATTTCAGTGTTCTCTGAACCGTCGCATATGTTACTCTTCTTCTTGCAGGGCCATACCTCAAGTCTCTAACTGCGTCAGTAATTGACTTCATGGTATACAAAATAAAATAATTTAGAATAGCTCGATCCCGGTTTTTTTTCTCATTGTAGTCCTTTTTTCTAATATGTAACGATTTTGTTTTTTCGAATAAGACCTTCAGTTTTAAAATCGTTTTTATTGATATATTTCGGTGGAAATTTGCAACATATCTTCGTTGTTTTTCCTGGCGTTTTCTCCACATTTATAATAGAGAGTTATAATATAATAATAAGTAATAAACGTATTTTTAAAATTTTTGACTTAGACAAATAAAAACTTGTGACCTGTGGCAGCCAGGTTTTTTCAGCTGAAACTATCCTATGAATTTTATGTAAAATATTTTGTATCGTATCAACAACGTTACATTTTTCAAAAACAACTTGTTGAATTTTTTTAAGGTTTAGTTTATTTTTGTTAAAATACTTTAAAAACCGATACACAATTAAAATAAGTTTGTTCAAATGTTAGTTACGAAATTCAGTTGGTACTAACACTGGTGTAGGTAAGGAATTAGACAGAGGGGGGAGGGTTTTTACCTTCCTCCAAAATTGTACAAAAATTAAGGTCTGCAAATAAATATCTGAAATATGCTATAAGACAAATTAAAATGATTTTAAACAATCAAAATTATTGATCTTTCGGATAATATTTTCTGGAAATAAAATGTTTATTTTTCTTTTATTCATATTTTAATACTGCGATTGCCAGCCTTTTGATATATTCGGCTCTCGTTTTGTTTAGTGCTGTGAAAATCTAACAAAGATTTGGAGGCGATGTAGATCAGCAAATCAAGCGAAATTTGATACAGGTATTAAAAATCCAAAAGTTAATAATCCAATAGTTTAGTTCTAGTTTTTCTTAAACTACTGCGAGATGGCGCAACCGCAAGGATAATTAAAAAAAAAAAATAAGGCACGAGACACCACCGTGTCTTAAGACCTGTGAGTTTGCAGCTATTAATTAAAAAAAATTGAGACACTAGAACTTTTTTGTTGATAAAATTGCAACGTGTATAATAATTCTAAACATAATCATAATAATAATAAAAAGTTATTTTACTCATCATAATATGGAGATGATTTTAACACAATTGCACTTTTTAAAGCAATTTCGCCGCCCCAAAAAATTTGCCGCCCTGGGCATTAGCTCCCAGTGCCCCTAATGTAAATCCGTTACTGGCTGTTCACATCCGCTGAATAAAAGTCTCTTCCTTAACCGAATCAAAACATATTTTTGAATAGTTTTACTAACAATTTATTGATCTTTTTTTTTATTTTCGAGTCATTTAGGTGTATTTCCTCCCTTAGTTTGTTATAAGTAGTATCTTTGTAGGCTGCGGTAAACGGACACTCGAGTGGCGCTGTTGTCGATGATGACGCGGTCTGCTGTATCTGCATGGATGGCGAATGTCAAAACACCAACGTTATTCTGTTTTGCGATATGTGCAACTTGGCGGTACATCAAGACTGCTATGGAGTCCCTTATATACCAGAAGGACAGTGGTTATGTAGAAGGTAAGGTTTTTAATTGTTATATTAATTAGTTGCCTATGCATCTATTTAATATATTAAAAGCCTAGGCTAGGGTTTAAAGTCTTTCATTAAGTGTTTCATGTATTTTGAATGTTATTAGTCCGACACCCAGCACACACCACATTTTTTTGTGGACCTGTGTAAATGGAACAAAAATATATTTTTTAGATGCTTGCAATCGCCAAGTCGACCTGTAGATTGTGTCTTGTGCCCTAACCAAGGTGGTGCTTTCAAACAGACCGACCGTGGCACATGGGCTCATGTAGTTTGTGCCTTGTGGATTCCGGAAGTCAGATTTGCTAATACCGTATTTTTGGAACCCATCGGTGAGTTGTTATTATATAAATATTGATACAGGTCGTTGGCAAACTGTGGCCCAGTGAAAAAGAAAGTAAATATTACAAAAAAGTTATATAAAACAGAACTTTTTTAAGTTTTTCCCCTCAATTGGTATTGCCTGTTTTGGAATCTCGGAAACTATCAAAGGAAAAAATTTCTTAATCACCTTCTTACCTCCAGCTAACTTCACTGTGAGATATGGCAAATGGCAACCCTCTTAGTGTGAATCATCATTGCAAAATACAATTTGCTATTTAATCGTACCAAGAAACTTGAAATCAGTGGACGTAGAACCGAGTTAGAAGAAAAAAAGTTTGTTTAATACTAAAAAGTTTATCGAGTTTAAATAAATTATTTTATCACATGGTTAAAATCTGCGTTTTCATATACATATATACTATACTTGACATATACATATACATATACTCCTAAGTACCAGAGTACCGTGAGTGAGTGAATCGAACCCGGATCGCCGGCGCAGGGAGCCGAGACTCTGACCACTACGCTAGCGGAGAGACAAGAAAGAATGACCCGATAATTTCATTTCCATAGTTATCTGCCCAAACGTTAATCTTCATATCTACATCATTGGTTTTGGGACCTTAGAATCTCATAAAATACGTAATAAAAAATCCCGGACCGTATTTAAAAAAACAAATTTGATGATGGCAGCTCGAAGACAAAACGTCGGTGTGTAAATCTACTAACACTGTTTTGTAAAACAGAAAAAGTATCAATAAAAATGTAAAATTTATTTGTTATATTTATTTAATCAATCTTTGAAATGTGGATGATGTATTTTTGAGTCCAAATGGCATTCTTAGGAATTCGTAAAGTTCGTTTTCGACTGAGAAGGCTGTTTCTGGAATATCTTTTGGTTCTACCTCAATTTGATATAGTTCTGATGTCAAATTGAGTGTTGTAACATATTGGCATTGACCCAATTGGTCTAAAAGATCAGAAATATTCGGTAAAGGGTACCTATTGTCCTCAGTAATATTATTTAAATTTATGTAGTCTATAACAACTCTATATTTTTGCTTTCCAGAGGCAGCCACTTTCTTCGGTACAACCTGCAATGGAGGTGACCATGGAGAAATTAAAGGTTGAATAAATTTGTGATCTTACATTTTATTGATTTGAGTTTTACTTCCTTTTTATGCACATAAAGGTACCTATATGACGTTGTATAAATAGGTTTTGTTTTCTTAGCCTTAATTAAATGTTTAATTTCAAACTAACGTTGTTAAAATGACAATCCTAACGATATTATTCAACTGGTTCCTAAACGTCTTAAGAACCTGTGTTATTACCGTGTTTTGTTGTATTAGGTACCACAAGAAATTCATATCAGTGGAATAAATGCACGAAATATCAGTCTGCGAGGAATTTCAAAACATACTATGTTATTGTCTCGCCAATAACAATAAATAAATTATTCAAACTCGATAAACCCCTTATTCTTAACTCATATTTTTTCTTCTAACTTGCTGTTGCGTCCACCGATTTAAAATTTCTTAATACGGTTAGATAGCAAAGTGTATGCTGTTTGCAATGTGTCACACTAAGAGGGTTGCCATTTAATATATCATAATGAAGTTAGCTGAAGATACGGAGGTGATTGATAATACTTTAGGGTGGCTTGTTTTAAAATGAAATCACTGTATAAATAGTAGTGTTGTGTAATAAAGAAATGAATTTTTTGTTTTAGACTCTATAGAGACCATTCCAGCCGCTAGATGGCGATTGACCTGTTACGTATGCAAACAGAAAGGCGTAGGGGCGTGTATACAATGTCACAGAAATTCCTGTTACTCTGCGTTCCATGTAACTTGTGCTCAACAGGCTGGGTTGTATATGAGGATGGACGCTGTAAAGGTACTAGGCTATTAAATGGAATCACAGGATTTTTTAAAATATATCTTTAGGCAATAAATTTTATAACACACACTGCTAACTAGTGTCTGTCAGTTAGGTAATGTTAAAATAGAGAAAATAGGTTCTTTAATACGGCCAAAAATTTTATTTTCCAAACTGGTTGCTGCAATATTGGAGCAGCCAAAGACTTATTAGAATATCAACTTGATATCAAGCACAACCAAACGGTGAGAGATCAAATATAAGCGGTCTCACGGACGAACCTAGGTTGCCAAATTTATCAGTATGGTTCTTAGTCAAGTGAATTTGTACTCTTAGTTTTTAAACATTAAAAGTCAAAACCTTTAAAAGGGGCAAATTATAAAACTTAATATACACTGAACTTCACAAAAAATCGGCCTCTACAAGCTTATATTTGTGACATTTTTTTTTAAATTTTAAATTGCTGCTTTGTAACGATGTTATGTCAGAAATTTTTATTCAGTGATAAAAAGAAATCAAATCCACCCCAGAAAACACTCTTTTAGACGAATATTGTGGAAAAACACCAAATATTACCAAAATTATTAATAAAAATCTAAGACCAGAACGAACTTTTGACACTGCATCTCTAAAATCATCCAATTTTGGATTAAAATTAGTTCGATTAGATCGACCAGTGTCTTATTTTAACCTCAGGAATTTGTGCTGGAATTTTTTCCGCACCTTTTAGAGACACCCTGTATTTAACGGAAAAACAATTGTACTAAATGGTTTATATTGTTCTCAAACAGTTTTAAGGTAAATAAAAGCGTCTGTATTCTTATACGTCTTTGGCTGGGACCATTTTTTAAAAAATACCAAACGCCTGCACCCAGGGAGTCATATTTCTTTGAAGATATAATCATAATTATTTTTGGGCTTTAAGAGTTATTAGGATTGTTAATTGGCGTATAAAACATCATCAAAATTTTAGGGAACAAGAATCAGTTTTATAACTTTGGGAGTTATATACTTTGAATATTTCTGACTTGTCTGAAGCCTTTCTTGTTGAAACTACCAACAAAATAAATTTATAAAATTCAGCAAAAAAGAAATGAAAATAAATCACTTAAAGTATAACAAATTCCATTCTTGTTCCTAGATAATTTTGATTATATTTTAAAAAATAATTTTTGATATTATTATTTTATTGTGACGGCAACTCGCGTCTTCCTATTATACTTCACGACAAATCTACTGCTTTAGTAAAATGACGCATTTGTTGACGTTTAAGACGTTTGTGTTTTATAAGCCAAAGAACTTATAGTATAACTTTTAAATAATTAATTTAATTTCTTATTTATGTTTTCAGGGCAGGGATGTTGCCGGGCAACCTGTCCTAGTACAGAAAATCGCCTATTGTGATACGCACGCGCCTGCCGAAGCTCAAGCCGAGAAGGGGGATCAGAAAAAGGAAGATGCAAGAAAAAAGATGATACAAGCGAGAAAGGTAACTTTTATATCATACTGTTATACTAAAAAAATATATTTGCTGTCGCTCCAGAATAAAAAATCAGCATACAATATTTCCCATGAATTATGTACTACTCAATTTTGAGTAGTGAATAATCAGTTTTTTAAAATTAGGTACCCATATTTTGGATATTTTATTATACAGCAATGGTAAATTTTTCTAAAAAAAATGTTTGTTGACGTTGCAAATGTCATTTTCTGTGGCTATGAAAATTTGTTTTTTACAAATTTATGTCTGCTGGAAAAGTATTTATTGGTTTAAAGAGATATCCCATTTATAAAGTGAAAATAAAAGTGATAGAACAATGGTTTACGTTAGATCTGATTTGATCCATAGAGTAAGTCATGCTAAATTAGAATTTGTGAGAGTAACTTTAACCAGTATCGAATAATCAAATAACATCGTCTTATTTAATATATCTTGTGTTTATAGACCATCGTCTACAAGCACGCCCAACTTTCTTATAGGTATTGATGCTTATTTTTTTAAACCATCCAGGGATCAGATTGATATTCTGATATATAAATAAAAATCTACTTTAATAACACTAAAATCTTCCATTGTCTTTATTTGTTCATTAATACACAACGTTTCGGTTAGTGATATATCTCCAACCGTTTTCAAGTGATAACCAAAAACCATTCTTAAAAGCTACGACTTATATACAATCTGTTGTTTACCGAAAATTCACCGATTTTTTACGGTTCAGCAACGGCTGCCAGATATTCGGAATGTCGACACTAGGTTTGCTAAATACATTTTGGTTGTCTGCTATTATTACAGCTTTTTTAAATTTTCTTTTCTTCCAGTGGGTTTCTTTTTGAATAATTTTTGTTTCCGACCATTGTATGCGGTGTTGTTTTGACCAAGCTTGTTCGACAATCCCTGATTTCGACGTTTCGTTAGTTCTGTTTATTACTAACCAAAACCCGCGAGCTAAATTTAGATCGACACGATTACGCCAAGAAACAGGAGATATTGTCATTCCTACTTGTGACAAAATCTACTGCATTCAGGCGCTTCCATATTTCCCACGTGTTGTTTAACGCAGGAGAGAATGTCCACTCTTTTATCTCAGCTAATCATTGGGACATTGTCTTCAGTGATTTGACTTACATTTTTCCAAGGTTACTTCATGGCTTAGAAAAGAATGCCAATACACAGCCTGGATTGGCCCATCACTCCTCGTTCGATTAGGAATAATACATATAAATATTTTTCAGGTGTTAGCTAAAAAACGCACGTCGGCTCCAGTTATTCTAATACCAACTATTCCACCGGAAAGAATACAAGAAATCGCCTCTTTGGTAACCATTACAAAAAAATCTCAATTTATACAGAGACTTATCGCCTACTGGACCCTCAAGAGACAGTACCGAAATGGAGTACCTTTACTAAGAAGGTTACAAAGTGCTCAGGTAAATTGAAAACAGATCTCACGCAGGGTTAGTTTTTTAAAGTATTACAATGCAATATGTCAAAAACGACTTCAAATTTTCAATGAAATTTTGGTGACATAGTAAGTTCTGGCGGTCTGTAGTTACTACGTCACTAAAATTTCATGAAAATATTACCGCTATCGACACATCGCATTGCAGAGTTTTAAAAATGGAATATGTAGTAACTATTAAAACAATTATACAGACCAGTGGCGGGTCGGGGTTTCAAACTTTTAAATTAACATTAATAACTTCTTTAAATAGTTATCACCTGGCACTAAATAAAATATCGCTTTTTTGAATTTATGTGGTATCGATAGATTTAGATTTATAAAAAGTAAACAAGTGTTTATTTTTAAATATATATATTTTGAAAACTTTTTAAGGGAGGTACCAGGGACTCTAATACTAGTAATGTCGACACCATTGAGTTATGCAGACAGCTGAAGTATTGGCAGTGCTTAAGGCAAGATTTGGAAAGGGCCAGGTAAGATAAATTTTACATATATACAGAGTAAATAGTTTTAATATTATAGTTCTATCATAACTACTTAAATAGCATTTAGGGAAAGCTTTCGGTAAATTGCAACCTTGTAAGCCATTAAACCATGTTAAAGTATTTAGGTTCCCAATTTTGTTAAGAGGACTATCTTATGAAAGTTTGTACGTAACAGTGTTGCCGATGTGATGAATAATTATTAATCTTGGGTGAGAATAAAATTGCTACTTGAGAGTATTCCTAAAACTATTTGCACGATGTGTGTAAAAAGAATGATGCTCACGATTTTAATGGGCGATAGTGGAGCTCAAAATAAGTCAAAAAGTTTACATGACATATGTGTCACAACTTGACATATTTTTGTCTAAATGATATCAAAGTTACAAACTTTGAAGGCAATTATTTCTGAAAAACTTAACAGTTGAAAACTTTCATCTTAATCGCTTATCAGTAGATGCATTTGCAAACTAACACACAATAGTTCAAAAAACGATTAAAATAAGGACAATAACAACTTTAAAGGTTTTAGAATTCTATTAAATAGCGTATTAAGTATTCTGAAAATATAAAACAAATATAGTTGTGGTTAGTATATAAATACTTAAAATATAGGCATAAAACTTTCTGAGATAGAAAATTGTAGTATTATGAATCCAATAACACTATTTGAGCGAAGCTGCGATATAAGGAAAGCCCTATTCAGTTTTCGTTGGATGATCCTGTATATTTACTCATACACGGCTGGCAAACAATTTTTTGCATGCAGAGATTTTCAGTGCGTTAAAAGGAGATATCATTTTATCAAAATATAGACATACAGAAAACGTGCTGTGGCTAATTCCCTTTCTACAGGCCCAACAAGAAGAGGGGAATACCGCAGCATTCGGGCGATTCGGCGATTGGCACTCGTCAGTAATAGTCCGACCCCGGACGTTAAATGAGTGATTGTAATCCACTTATTGGAATAATGCAATTTTTCTTTCGCTTTAAGTAATGCAGAAAATAGCTGGACGCTTGTACTGCGTCCCCCTGCATGCCTCAGCCAACAATATGCTAAAGAATCACCGTCGTCCGTCGTCGTATTGGAGGTGGAACAGGGAAAATTGTTGTCGTTCTCTTTTCAATCTGGGACCTTACCATATGTATCTACTCTATTGCATTAAATTTGGCATGCAAGTTTTTGCCTTGCCAGTCGTGTTTATTTTTGACTTGTATGTATATTTTACTTTGTAGTGCATTAAAATCTCTCTTTTTTTATTTAGTTTTAATAATGTTATCCATTTATTTTATACTTTTTAGTTATACTGTATATTCGATGCTGTTTCTAATATTTTTTTCTTCTTATAGATTACTTTGTGAACTCGTTCGGAAACGCGAAAAAATGAAACTTGAATACACGAGAATCTGCGAGAAAGTCCTGCATGTAAAATTAAAGCCTTTGGAGGCAAGTTTAGGCAAGGTTTTGGATTTGATTGAGGCGAAGGACACTAATGAAATATTTACGGAACCTGTGGATTTGGAGGAGGTACTTTTTTTAAAGAACAGTTAAAATTAGTTAATGATTCAAAAGTTCAGACTTAATGTATTAACCATACAAGTTAATACTTATTGTTAAGTGTTCCCTGACAATGAAACATTGATATTTATGTTGCAACATTTTTTTGGTTCATGTTATGGTTTCAATAACACTAAGATCTTGGATTTCCATTGTCTCTATTTGTCAATAGATATGCAACGTTTCGGGTAATATGTATAACCAATGTTAACTGGTAATCACTGTAAACTACTTTTAAAGCTACGATTTATATAATATTTGTTGTTGTTTACGAAGATACCCAAAGTTTAACCGATTTTTGCTAATCGACTACAGATATTAAGAGTGTCAATTTAATTTGCTATGTTGAATATTTTTAAACTGAACAAATTTTAAAAAATAAAAATATTTATTATAAAATATATATATATATATATATATATATATATATATATATATATATATATATATATATATATAATATATATATATATATATATATAATATAACAATCTTTTTTAAAATTAAAAGTTTTAAAATTTTACTCAGGTACCAGACTACACAACAGTCGTAACAGAACCGATGGATCTGAGTACCATGCGTCAGAAATTAAAGGATGGATGTTATCCAGACCTGGCAGCGATGGAAAAAGATTTCGATCTTATGATAGCAAATTGTTTGGCCTATAACAACAGGGATACTGTATTTTACAAAGCAGGCATTAAGGTGAGTTTCAGTTTTAGACGTATAGATCTTACGTCGTATTCGACTGCGGATTGAATTATTTACCCTCTGTTGAAAAAGTACCCGGAATTTTTCAATAAAACGAAATCGGTTCAATTATAATTGGATATTTGTTTTATTCCCTTTCATTGCAAGCAACACACATATTCCGACGCTTTCTCCAATCTCCAAAACGCATTTTTTTGGTCGATATAGGAATCGCCTTCCTCCTCCTAAAACGCTTGCCACGAAATGGTAACTTGAGTCGTGGGAATAGAAAAAAGTTACGAGGAGCCATGTCCAGTAAATACGGAGCTTGCATAACGGTATAAACGTTGTTTTTGTTTAAATATTCGCATACAAGATGAGATATTTGAGTGAGTACGTTTTTGTGGCGAAGAAACCACGAGTTGACTCTTCAAAATTCTGGCTTTTTGCGAGGATCGTTTTCCCTTAAATAATACGCTCACGTAATACTCCTTATGTACTCCCTGGCCTGGCAGAAAATATTCGAAGTGGACCACACTGCAAAATCTAAGAAAACGGTCATTAAACCTTAGATTTTGGATCGAATCTATCGTGCCTTTTGGCTCATCTGAGAAGCGCCACCGTTAATTGTTGGTTAGATTCAATGCCATATTCATCGGTAAAGTCCAATTTAAAGTTGAAAAGGCCACCAGCGTCATTAGCATGCGTTGTTCTCTCTCACTTTAAAATTATTCCCGTTCTCGTCGCTCTCACAACGTATGGGTGGAGCGTAGAGAGAGAAAGGCTTAATCGCGGACTCTTTTGGTATGACGTTCTTGGCCTCTTCTTCTTTAAATCGGACTTTTATGACGGCGTCAATAACATTTTGGCCCAAAGAAAGCATTTCTTTAGCGACATCTACGCGATACGGTTTTTGCAACAAATTCAAAACGCTCTGCACCGATCCGAACGAGACGGAGACCATTGATACTGGTGGATCGACGACTGGAACGAGGCAAATCATTAACCACGGTACGATCTGCTTTAAACTTCATATACCACTCGAACGCTTGGGTTTTTGACGTTGAGTCTCCGTAGATTAACGTTAATATTTTCAACGCTTCCGTACGTAATGTATTGTTAGAAACCAAAAATTTCAGGCACAATTTTTGCTCAACAATTTGCAAAACCCAACAATCATTTGTTTGTTTACAAAGCTCTCACGCACATACTTCCGACAGATGTTGCTCAAAAATTTGAGCGGTAGATGACTGATGTATAAACCTAAAAATTGTTTTTTATTTTATATGGAGGAAAAGTGATACTTTTCATGGCGCGTTCGGGTTTAACAGCCGAACGAAGTGAGGCCAAGGAAGTTTAAAGGTGTATGGAAGCCCAATACTGTAGAACAAAATTGTCCAGGCGTGCAGGGCAGCGGGAATAGGGGGGTTGGCCCCGCGGAATTTGCGCAAAATAGTAGGTAGGGCCGAATTTCAATTTTTTTTATCTATAAAATTGACGTCATCAAATGTCAAATTCCAACATTCACTTTTTTTTTTTTTTGCACAAAATTGTTGGTTATTAAAGGATACTAATAGAATATTTAAAATTATTGTTAATATTAGATTTTTTATCATCTGATATAATATGGAAAAAGAATAGATGGCCCACTTTACTGCCTTCTATTTAAATGATCAATATTTTGGAAGTTTTGTATTTTTACCAAAATCTTTGTAAATAAAAAAAAAACACGATTTTTTAAAATAAATTTCAAACATTGTTGATAGTATTATGTACTTATCACCAATTTTGTGATAAAAGAAGAGCACGATAGTGTAAATGAGTTTAATCTAATCCTAAGATTCGGGGTTGAATAAAAAGGAAATTTTTATAACTGCTTTTTAGGTTATAGTTTTCAACTAATAACAAACATTCATGAGGCAGAATAACAGTGGTTAAAATGTTTAGTAACCTTGGTACCCTAGGTATCCATTGTAAAGTATCCTTAAATATTATGTGGTAAGTATGTCGAGCTTAAAAAGTTGATAATGCAAGATTAAAAAACCCAAAAAATCTAATTTATTTTTAAACAAATGGTATTGTCTAAAGGCTCCCTTCCCCATTTTGATAAAATTTTTGGTTGGGGTTTTGCGCTGTTAAAATCTAAAAAATTTTTTTTTTTCGGAACGTTTTTTCGAACCATCACGTTGAAAAAAACAACCCATTTCACTATTTTCCTTTTTTTAAATTTTACACTAAAGTGGCACAGAAATCCCTTTTTAAAAACCTTTTAGTTTTTAATTTTAATCTTTTTTCCATTAAATTGCGAACTTTTAAGTTCAAAGGCAGCCCATATTTGCTTAAAAAAAAAAAGTGAAAAAAGGTGTAAAATATAAAAAAAGTTTTTAAAAGTGTTTGTGTGCCAATTTAGTGTAAAAATCAAGAATTTTGTGCAAAAAAAGAAAGGAAATAAGGTTAGGTTTTCAATTTTGATGATGAATATCTCGAAACGAAACATTGCCGATTTTTTTTTTTTGATTTGTAATTGGGCCCCAAAAATAAAAATTGTAAATTTTCATTCATTAGAAGAACCCAAATAAAAAATAAAATTTAAATATATATATATATATATAATACAATATATTAAAAATTTTGTTATTAGTAATAAAAAAAAATTTTTATCCTTTTTAAAATAGTGTACTAAATTATTAAATGAAATAAAGGTACCTAAATGTAAACCTTATTTCTTTTTAATAATCCACAGAAATACACAAACATTGGGAAATCATCTAAAAGATAGTTAAGATTGCCTTTCTTTTTCACTAATATTTCCTATAAAATTTTCATTTTCATTATTCATAATTGAATTTTTTATTCGGTTCCAACAAAATCTTTTTAAAAACCAATTTTAAAAAAAAAAAATTACCTAAAATTAAAAAAAAAGGGTATGTTTCCCGGGGAAATTTCAAGACAAAAACCCTACAACCCTAGTCATTTTTACGATATTTAATAACAAACAAAAACACAAAATTTAGTCAAATTTAAAAACACAATCATAAAATTGGGGAAAGGTTTGATCAACCAAAAAAGGGGACCCTTCCCCCCCATAAGGTTTTAAATTCACCGTTTATCAGTTTTAAAAAACAAAATTTTGGGGTTTTGTTTTTCCCGAATCGGCGGGGCCAATTTTTTGCAGTTTTTTCATACTGGGGGGGAAAAGCATTGGGGTTTTTACCTTTAAACTTCCTTGAGTGAGGCTGGTAATTGATGCGGAAAAAAATAATTTTTCAAATAAAATATGCTCAAAAGTGAAAATTAAAAAAAAAACATCTTTTAATGTAATAATTATTAAAGATAAGTGGGGTTTGAAGGGGCTTAGACCGGGTTTTGGGGGTTGCTATAGTAATTTAAAAAAAAACCTGTCAGTGGACACTGTCAAAAATAATTATTTTTTTAAAATTGCGTCTCCGATTGCGTTTTAATTCCGTATTAATAAGCAGCTATTGAGTAAGTAAGTACATTTAATATTCAATTAAGTAAAAATTTTTGTTTTGTTTTTAGTTTAATAAATATTGAGTTGTTGACGCTTGTTTAATTGTTTGTTTGTAACTATGTTGATATAATAACACTTTTTCCTTCGCCGGCGGGAAAAGGGAAAAGAAAAAAGGAGGACACTTTAAACACGTGCCGTGTTAACACGTTTAACACGTGTTATAGAAATATCTATCACGTTATTTTAAATAGAGCCGTACATATTGTTATGATGTGTTGTTAAAGACCGACAACACGCTTAAACACGTCATAACGTGTTTTTTCCAATATCCGGAGTGGCCAGATTTTCGTCAGAGTGTTATTGCATCAGCTCGATTTATTCGCCGCTTATTTTGCAATTATGGAAAAAAAATTAATTGAAGAAGTACAAAAGTCACCCCTTATGTACTTTTAACCTTTCATCGTCAATGGAGATTTTGGGCCCAGAACATGAAATTCACCAAACTCCCCCTACGTTGGTTTTTTTTGGATGAACCCAATACCCTCTCGATTCGGTCTTTAACCCAACAATGCCGCAGTAATGGCTATCATTTCCTTTTCTTTATCCAACCAATCTATTTCTTAAATGGTCTACCATTAGAAAATAGAAGAAAAAAAACTGGCACTGAATAAACACCTTTATCTTCCCTTAAAAAACCATCGAAATGTCAGCATCACACGTTTTATCACAACATAGAGATGTGTCCGGCATATCTGATGGTCGTCTTCTGACGGCGTGTTTCCCCGTGTTTAAAACGACACGTGTTAATAGGGGGTTGTACCCTTTAAAACTCCGGCGGAGGAAAAATGAAACTTTGCGGTGGCCTACACAGTCGGGTAATGACGGATTTACTGACGTTTGAAGAAAAAAATGTTTTAATGATATCTCGAGCGCGGTTTGTTTGAATGGGAAATTCCAGGTACTTTTTGAGCAGACAGTAAGTAATGGCACTTCTGCTTGAACAGAAGATTTCTTTGGTTTTGTCTAAAGTTAATTTTAGTTTATATTGCGTATTATCCTAAAAAAATTGAATATATATTTTTTAGATGAGGGATCAATGTGGTATAATTTTCCGACATGCCAAAAAGGAGCTAGAATCATGCGGTCTGTTGGTTAAGAGGGAGAGGGGAGAAATGAATCAAAGTAGTAACTCTGGAGCAGAAGAAGCTTTGGCATCAGATATAGACAAGGAGTTGGAAACGTTACAGGTAGTTTACTATAATTGAATTATTTTGTTAATAACTTAATATTTATTTTAATCGTATTTCAAATTAATTGGTCCTAATTGATTATCTGACTTTCTATCACTGTAACACAAACTCTACTTAAAAATTATTTTCTACTTTTTAGTTCGGTTGGCTATAAGAGCGTGATTTTTTAAACTAAAATTTATTTAATATGCATTACATTTAATGATAATAAATGTTATAGGGAAAAACTGGACCAGATGTTATAACCAAACTGGAAGAC
>JAHBCN010015634.1:0-20753 GCA_019359885.1 Listronotus oregonensis
AAATTACAATTTTTTTGGGCGCTTTTGAATCACAATGTCTCCCGAACATCGCAACAAAATATTTTCAAGTGACAAGACTAAAAATAAAAGGGTGATTTTTATTATACCCAGGTAACTGAAATGAAATTATACTCAGAATAGGTTAATGGAAGTTGGTATTTCCATTTATGGCCGGGTTTTCCCCAATTTCCTTGTTTGTGACTAAACTAGAAACTTGTGATTTTAAATTATAATTTAAATTAATAGATTTTTTTTGTCAAACCTTTTTTAAATCAAATTTTTTACCATTGTTTAAAGTTCATATACAGTGTAGTTAAAAAGAATAAAACACTTTCAATATATTTGGAAACCATGTATATGTTCGAAAAATCCTATAAGGAATATTAGTTTATACAAGATTGCTCAGAAGACCAATATTTTTTAAGGAACACTCCAAATTTTATTCTTTTGGAGTTCGAAATGGGATCGAGTACATCAAACACACTTAGACATTTTCAAAATTTGTAAAAATAAGAGATAAAAGCGACAAGTTTAAGTGTTTTTCGAAAATATATGTGGTTATTAAAATATTGGAGGTGTTTCATTCTGTTTAACAGTTTGCAGGCTTTTGGAAATGTTCAAACCAAAATACGCACACACAAAACTTTTAATTTATTTTCAATTTTGCAAAAAGGTAAAGAAAGGTAATTTGTCTGATTTAGGTTTTAATTATCATTTAAACTTTATAAAGAACTTTAAAAAGTTGACTTGAAAAACATTCGTTGTTTTTGACCATACAGAAGACGCCAAATTCAAAAAACAATTAACATTGCGTCTTTATTACCACTACTATCTTAAATGCATGCAATACCACAATAAAAAAAAAAAAAATCAGGTGTTATAAAATATATATTAAAATAAAAATCAGCAGGGGAGAAAACTTTCAATTAAGAATGGGCAAAATTTTAAATCAAACACTTGGTTTTGCAGTGGCGGTTCCTCCATGGAGACAGGGCATTAAAAAAATTTTAAATAAAAATTTTTTTTCATCGGCTTTCCGGACATCCCTAATTTATCGTACGCTAATATAAAACAAGTGTATTAACTCCCCTAACGACGGTGACGGGCAGAAAGGATCCGATGACGGCCGTTTGACGTTCACGTCAATCCCCGGTCGCCGTGCGTTTATGGGCGTGATTTATGCAATTTCAGGAAGATTATGTCGGGCAGGAGGGGGGCAATGCGATTATTAAAGATGGTTTAGACCTGAGCACGTACGCAGTGAGCATCCACACGCATTCGTTTGCGTTTAAAAACGTTTAAAAGGTTTATTATTTTCGACGCACAAGCTGATCCAGTTGTTCGCAGGAGTGCGTTTATAAGGAAACGACGATGGCGGGTGCATTTATTTTAATGTATAATTTGAAATAAAGAAAATGTAAAGAGACCAGACAAAATCTTTATTACGTAATTTTTTTGCACCCTGCAGTACTCCCATAATAAAAACACGAGCAAAAACTTTCCATTTTTGGCAGTGACATAGTGAATTTTGATTTGACGTGTCACTGTTGAATTTCTGGTTTTATTTTTAAGTTCATCTGCAGGGTGATAATTCTAATATGGCCATTTTACAGAAATTGTAAACTTTCTGAAAAGACCCAAGCTTGCATATTGGGTACAACTTTTGTGCTCCTCAAAATTCTAAAAACATTTTTGTCTAAAATAATTAGGAGAGCCAATATTTTACTACTTGAAAATTTACAGGTGATCTTCTTTTGTACCGCCCGGCATAACACCCGATATACATATGCATGTACATACCTTTTCCAGTTTCAATGCTGGCCCTAATTTACTTTTTTCACGGCGAAACGATCCCATAAGACTTTTTATCTTTTTTTGTGCTTCTGCATATCTAAATTTGCAATATTTAAATTATTCACAAGTGCTTGCCAAGCATCTTGTTTTTTTGTTTTAGAGTAATATTCTTGGTTCCTCACATCCCATAATGTAAAAAGTTTTCGAATTCTTGCAATAGAAGCAAAACTCTGGTGTTACTCCACTCCATTTTCAAATTAAACTAATTCGCCCGTTGAAGTATGTGCGTTCGTAGATACCCCCAACTGTCCCAACCCGTTCAAACTGGACGTTCGCGACCAATTAATTCTTTTGAGCATCGCATCGAGACCGACAGCCGGCGGATCGCGCCGAGGCTATTCGCGCATAGAAACACACAGCGTGAGCGTTCGCGCATAACCGTTTCCTTGAGCATTCGCGGTGTATCAGTGCGTGCATGCTCAGGTCTAAACGCACCTAATAGGAAGAGTCGCCAACTTTTTATGTGTTCCATATAACTATTTGGCGCTGTTACTGCGACTTTTAGGGTGCGTTTCAGTTCTTTTACTAAAAATGGTCCGTTTTACATTTTTTTATTTTTTTCATTTGCTTCTATACCTCCCAGACCCAAGAAATAACTTCTGGCGTGACATCCTATAAAAATCTTGTCTCTGCTATGTTGGCCTCCAGTCGTTTTGTATTTTGTGTTTTACGTCTAGTGCACCCCTTAAATACTTACCACGAGCCGCCACTGATTTTACGTTATACGCACTTACCACTCAATTTTTGGGGCCATTTTAAGAAGAAAACTTTATATGAACGTATGTCCTAAAGGTCCTAAGTTTTGAGATACAGGGTGGTAAAATTTTCAAAAATAAATCATTAATACCACTTTAGATATTTTAATAAAATTTGGCATACATATACTATGTATCAAGAGGCATTTTTTAGTGAACCACATTTTTTTAATTTCTACCAGTGGCGTTCGTACGGAATTTGACCTGCTTTTTTGGCAGATATTGATGGTACGTCACTGATTTCTCTTAAAATAAAAATTATTTTTGAAATCCCCAATCATTTATAAGCAAAGTTGATCACTTGTTTTTTTTTTTAAATCTGATGCACAGTTTTTGCTTAAAAAAATTAAAACCATTTCTCTGCATGATTATAACAATATCGGTAAACAATATCACCATTTAGATTTCATTTTTCTAGGTGAAAACCGTGCTTCAATTAAAATTTTTAGACAATATACATCGACATATTATGTACTTTCTAAAAAAAAAAATCTGTAAATCCTAACTATAGTCTGGCAACCGTATCTGTGACAGTGCGGCGTCGGTAAGGGGAAGGAAGTTGTAAACCAAACATGGGGTACTTCATTCATAAAAAGCACAGCGGCGTGCGGATTTTCCAAAAGTTCAGAAATATTTTGTAATTTGTTTAAATGAAATGTGTACATTATACATTTATGTTTTATTTAAAATATATTTTAAATGTATGGTCGTCACCAAAAATAAAGGCATTTAAAAACCATCAGTAACAATTTCACAAAATATTTCATGGAAAGTTAAAAATGCAGAAAAACGCCATCATCTTATCGTTTTTTTTTTATTTGTTTACCTCTAAGATAGGCGGTATTTTTAATTTTTGGTAATAATTCAAAATGAGGAAACGTCGTTCTACGTTCTGTAGTATTATCATTGCAATTTTTGATAAGTGAGAAAGAAATTTATAAAATAAAAACTTACTAAGTAAGCATTACTATTGCTGTAATGTTAAATCATTATCTAGCCATGTCTCGTCCAAATAAATAATATTGGTGATATTTTCGTATTTCATGTATATATTTGTACCTTTAATAAGTTAAGTTTATTACATTATTACCCTTGGAGAAAGACGCCGTCGTTTTTTTAGGAATGGATAACATTTGATTGGGGTTATTTTCAAACCGTTCCTTATCTTCTTTAGTAATTTTCCGTACAGTTGATACGAAACTCCGGTGTAAAGAGATACCCGATCAAGCTTACGTTTAAGTGGCAATTTTAAAGAATTGCTTGCGGCTTCTTCATCGCAAACCCTATTAACAAAATAAAACAAAAATAAAATGGACAAAAGTATATTTAAAAGTAGCTTTTATTTAATTTATGAAAAGCTGTATGCTTTATTCTGTGTATATCAGTGTTAGTTCTGAAATAAAAGCGTATTACTTAGTCTTTATTTAGTGACAGGCGGGTTGCCTAATCATCGAGACTTGCCCGCTTTATTTGTTACTTGCTAGCAGCTTAATGAAAACAATACTTTGTTCATATTTTTGACGTAAAAAATGGCATAAAGACGAAAAACACCCTCTTCGTAAAATTATAAAGCTTTCTTTTTCGTATATTTAATGTTTAAACCCAATAGAAAAAACATGATTACTGTTTTATAAGATTATTACTTACCTATAAACATTTGCTATTACTTCTTTTGTTTGTCCATGTAGTGTCTTTTCGCAAGTAAATTTGTTCATTTTAAAACAATAGTAATACTATTGAAATACTATTAAAAAAGAACTAAAAAATGTATATACAAGGTAGAAAAACAAAACACAACAAAACAAACAAAATTACACAACACCAAATTTAACACTTAGAAATAAGGATAAAACCTTCGACCTCCGACACTGAATGTTTAAATATTCGACATTCTAAGAGAGGAACCAGAAACAGCGCAAACACTTCCAATCACAAGTAAATTTACCCCATAGAAACAAAACATGTGACAAACTCCACCAACCAGGTTCGTGTAGTTCGCAACTGGACAAGCCTTTTGTTTGATGTTGTCAGTTTAGTAAGTAGTAAGTACTATTGCTTTCTTGTAGTTAAACTTGGCACACACACATATATTCGTTCTAAATAGTTTAAATTTCTTTGCTGCTACAGTTAAGCTTGTCAGACTTAGGTATAACCCCTTAAGGGAACACTTAGGTAAAAAAGGCATTTGCGATAAAAAGTTGTTTTTTTTTTGGCTGCCCCTCAGCAGCAAATCCTCTGCTTGTAAATTTTATCGTCAAATCCCAAATTTTGCACTACTGTATTTCTTTTTTTTTTCTCATGCAAATATTTAAATCGCCTCAAATATAAAGCAAAATGCAGATATTTTTGCGAAATTACCAATAACCAAGTTTAGATGGTGTTACTAAATGATGACGTCAAGAAACAGGAGATATGGTGGATGAATCTACTGCATTAAGTCGCATCCATATTTAGCACATGTTTTTTTATTTCCATACTCTAAAGTATATTTTTATATCTGCTTTTAGAGTCTGCATATTCAAGGTATGTAGTCGTCGATTGGCAATATGGGGAAAACTTTTCCATACTTTATTTTTTGCTGTTGGAGTCTTGACAGTAAAATTAAAGCCTGTAATTGTATTTATTAAATTTTTCATTATTGAGATTGTTAAATTTAAGCAACCACTTAAACTTATAAATTTAAGGCCTAAAAAACACGTGTAAAAGTGAGAATAGTAATTAAAAAACGATTATATTTTTTTTGTAATTAAATTGTCTTATTATTTTTCGAATGAATTAGCCCAATTTTAATTCTCAAGAGTCCTTTTAAGCAAGAAAAGTTCTTTTCAAGGAAACATTTAGAGAGAGTTTTTGATTAATTGCAACATTGAACTATATTGAGGTAATTAGAATCACCATTTTGTCAAAATGATTACTTATGGTAGTTTGCACGAACAGTGTTGCCGATATAATAAATAATTCTTATTCTTGGGTATAATTGTTACTTGAGAATGGAATACCGTGTACTTCATTATCTAGGTAGATATCCAAAGTTGCGAATTAAAAAAAATTCTTATAACAAATTTTATTCATCTATTCTATAATACTACACTAAATACTGTACATTAAAATTAGTATTTCACAAACTAAACATTACAACTTTCTCTATTTATAAAATGGTTAACAAAATAGTGATTTTAAAATTATGGTAAAAAAGTTACATTTATGAAAACTTAATTTTAATATTTGTTTATTTACATTAGTCTTTAGAAGTGTTTTATGCCATGTGTTTATTTTAAACAATGTTTCAGTTTTTTATAATGATATTAACAATATTACTAAAATACCTAGAAAAAAATTAAATTTAAATTTTAAAAAATAACCAAAAAATGCTGTTGGTTCCTTCACGACAACCTAAATTCAGCTTTTCCATTCACACAAAATAAACTATGACGTCATTACATTAACGAATATTTAAATATTTGCATTTAGTAATTGGCACCTGTGTGGGAGTATGGGATAACAACAGTAATAATAAGTAAAATAATCTAAATTTTAGTACAATTTTTTTTGGAAAATCTTTTTTAATCAATTTAAAACTCTGCTTCTGAATATTCCAGTTAAAAGAAAATAGGAAAATTTCTCCTCCGACAAATTTTTGTAAACCAAAAGGTCATTCCCGTAGACTTGATCTGTTCAAAAATATTACATAAGCGGAGTCACGGTAGTAGTGTACCTAGCGGGATACTGCGACACTTCTGACCAACTGCGCATGCGCGAAAAATTAGGTACAACACATGGTAGGTGCAGTATAAACTTTAGGTTTAAAAAGCTCTTCTGCCATATTAGGCTCGCCATCTTGAATTTTGCAAATTTGACTTTGGGTTTGTAATCAGCAACCCCCATAACCCCCGTATACCAAATTAAATAATGATGATGAGGCTAATTTAAAGAGTGATTATACGAGGATGGTTTGAAAAGTTCGTGCAAAGTGTCAGCCATATTGGTCTATTTCTTTGTGTTTGGCATTCGTGTGAATCAAGGAAGTCGAGTGATTTTCAAAAAATGGACGAAAAAGAATTTCGTGTAGTGATTAAACAATACTTTATGAAAGGTAAAACGCCTCAGGAGACTAAAGGGAAGATTGATAAACATTATGGTGACTCTGTTCCTTCGATTCGAACAGTTTACAAGTGGTTTCAAAATTTTCGGACTGGCCATATGAGCACAAGTGACGCTAAACGTTCTGGACGGCCTGTGGATGTCACGACTCCAGAAATCATTGATTAAATCCATGATATGGTGATGGATAACAGAAGAGTTAAGGTACGTGAGATTGCTAGTGCTGTGGACATTTCGACTGAACGGGTACATAATATTTTACATGAACATTTGGACATAAGAAAGCTATCCGCAAGATGGGTGTCACGATTACTCACGCTTGACCAAAAACGGAATCATGTGAAGTGTTGCAAGAATGGTTTGCAGCTGTTCCAGAAGAATCCGGAGGACTTTATGCGTCGTTTCGTCACTGCGGATAAAACATGGATTTATTACTATACTCCTGAGACCAAACAACAATCTAAGCAATGGGTTACCAAGGGGGAATCTGCACCGAAAAAGGCGAAGACCGTTCCTTCGGCCGGAAAGGTTATGGCGACTGTCTTTTAGGATTCGCAGGGGATAATCCTATCTGGAAAAGGGTAAAACTATTACAGGTGCATATTATTCATCATTATTGGACCGTTTGAAAACCGAGCTGCAAGAAAAACGCCCACGATTGGCCCACAAGAAAGTCCTTTTCTATCACGACAACGCACCAGCACACACCTCAGCAGTTGTGGTCGCAAAATTAATGGAAATAGGATTCCAACTCGTTTCACATCCCCCCTACTCTCCAGACTTGGCTCCCTCGGACTACTATTTGTTCCCCAATTTGAAGAAATGGCTGGCGAAACAAAGATTCTATTCAAACGAGGAAGTAATTGCAGACAGTGATCGATATTTTGCAGACTTGGACAAATCCTATTATTTGGGAAGGATTAACAAGCTGGAACATCGCCTAAAAGGAGACTATGTAGAAAAATAAAAAAGGTTTACCCCAAACAAGTAAGTAGATTTTATTTTTGCACGGACTTTTCCTATATGAAGTTATTACATTTTTGATTTGGTTTTGTAAATAGAGAGTTTCACGGAAACAGAATTGTTTCGATTCACAAGGCTCATACTGTGTGTATTAAAAATCGGTAATTTTATTGAAATTTTGTTACTGGGTTTTTGGGACTGATCATCTGAAGTCAATTTTGTCGGACACTTTTAGTTTTATTATAACACTGACCTAACTCAAAATTGTAAAACTTTCCTAAATTCCTCCTTCTTAAAATGATTAAGAAAATTGAAGATTTTATTGGAAATACTCCTTTTTATTTTATAAGATAAATGTGATTTTACCTCATTTAACAAATATTTTTAATAAAATAGCACAAAAAATATTATTTTTACTTTTAAAAATGTCAACAAAATTGTCTAGTGATTTTAGACAGTTTTATATTGGTACGCCAAGCACCCAAGAAACAATTGAATGGCTTCCTTTTCAAATTTAAATCGCAAAAAATGAAAATAATAATATTTCAAATTTATAAAGTAGGCCATTTAATTGTTTCGCGAGTGTCTGGCGTACCAACATAAAACTCTCAAATCACTAGACAATTTTGTTGATATTTTTAAGAGTAAAAATAATATTTTTGTTGTTCTATTTTTTATTAAAAATATTTGTTAAATGAAGGTGAAATTAAATTTATCTTATAAAATAATAAGTGTTTTTTCATAAAATCTTCCATTTTGGCTGTAATCAGTTTTAAGAAGGAGGAATTTTAGAAAGTTTGTACAGTTTTGAGGTTAGGTCCGAGTGGGCGTTATACTCAAAACTAAAAGTGTCCGACAAAATTTGACTTCGATTCGTGATCAGCGCCCCAAAAACCCCAGTTTCAAAATTTCAAAAAATCGGCCGTGGGCCCGGTAAGTAAAAAATGACCAAAAATCGTTATTTACATTACAAGATGCGAAAGTTTACCTTTTGGTGTGAGGTGGTTTTTGAAAGGCCTTTCGCATCGTGTAATGTATTATATTTTTTCTGCTACTGTTCTATGTATCGCATAATTTAATAATCATTAACATCATGTTTTAATAGAAATATCAGAGATTTTGAAATTTTACCTGTTAAAAATTAATCCATAGCAACACATTTATTGTTGACATTGTCTGTCATCAGCACTTGTCAGATTTTGAATTATTGTTAATTTAGTATAAATCCATTCCCATTTTAAAATGTTAAATGAATATGAAAATGGCATCCAAAGGCAGCTGACCTTGCGTGTGCCTACTTCTGCCAGACAAATCAAAGAGAGGTCCATCAAACATATAAATCGTTTTCTGAATGGCTTGCTACAAAAAATGTGGGGCGGATTGACGAGAATGTGATGTTGGCGTATTTTCAAGAAAATCCAAGTCTTTATCACCACCAACCCTCTGGTCTGTATATTCCATGCTCAAGTTAACAATTTCCGTAAACAAAATCAAGATATTTCGGAGTTCAAGAAACTAGTTGCTTTTTTTAAAAAGGGAAAAAACCATGGTTATGAGGCAAAAAAGTCAAAAATTTTTAAAAAGAAGAAATCATAAAGTTTTTACTTAACGCGCCTGATCAAAGTTACTTAGCAATGAAAGTAATAGCCATTATGGGAGTGGCTGGGGCATGCCGGACAGACGAAATATACAGAATGAAGCTAAGTGATGTAGAAATAAGAAATGACGTGGCTATAGTAAAAATAGTGGAGTCTAAAAATAAAGTTAAAAGAAACTTTGTAGTAATCAACGATGAAGGCTCAGTTCCTTATGTCAGATTTCTACAGGAATATATTAAGCTGAGACCAAGGAATGCTCTAGATGAGCGTTTATTGTATCGTTATGAAAGAGGTAAATGTGTTAATCAAGTAATTGGAAAGCACACTATTTCAATGTACCTAAAGAAATTGAAGTTTTTGAAGCTTGAAGACATCAGTAGATACACTGGCCATTCTTTTAGAAGAACGTCAACTAGGTTCCTTGCCAATGCTTCGGATGTCGATATTTTGGACTTAAAAGGCATGGAGATTGGAAGTCTTCTTCTGTTTGGGAGGGATATATTGCTGAATCCTATAGTAATAAGGTGGAAATTTCAAAGAAGATTTTACACGAAATTCTACCAATATTTCCTCTAATGAAGTAACAATGAAAAATATGAATATTAACGTAGTTAAAGGTGATAACGATACCCCAATAACAAATTTAAAAACTGTTAATTCAAGTATTATTCCTCCAATTTCTTTGCTAATTGCTCAAATTGCACAATTACTTTTAATGTTAATACCTAACCTAGTTTTTTAAAATATATTGTCATAAATTAGTTACTTTTATAAATAAATCCCAATATTTCCCACAAGCATATTTTCTTTTTTACTCTTACTTTTTGTCCAGGCGCTAAAAATATTACTTTCGTAGCTAGCAACGCTTAGCAACCAGGTAACACGAAGGTTCTCTTTCGTTATCATTCGCGTTGCTAGGACCACAAAGTTTTCTTATTTATACAGTAGTAGAAAAAAAGTAATTGCAGGTTAGCGTGAAAGAAGCAATAGCAAAAAAATCCCAAAACAGTGATCAATATTTTGGGACACTTATATTATACGATATAATTAGCACCCCTTCTTTATCTGATCAGTACTACATACCATAAGTGCACCAAGCCTGTTTTTGGTTGGATGGTAATATAGCTAAGTATATGTACAAAAAAATAAGTTAAAAAAGTGTGACTTATTTTCAATTTGCAATAAAATTGTTTTTAGTTTTCTTGACACTAAAATATATATTACCTATCTAATCTATCTCTGAATATTTAATCCATTTTACAAGAATGCACAAAACATTTCTAAGAATCGTGCGGTATAAATTAAAGAACTTAATAAAGGTATTTTCGAAAAGAGTAAATGTCTAATATAAAATTAATATTAATTGATATTAAGGTACTGTTTAGAATTTATAAGAAGGCGATCCAAATTGATTATTTACCCAAAGATTTTTTCTCAACAAAAAGTTGTGGACCCAAATGTTAAATTTAAAAATTTATTGATACAGAGGTAAAAATTTTAACCATTTTCCAAAATTATTATTTTTTTTTCAAAAGTGAGGGAGCCCAAATTATTTTTGTTTTGTGTCACAAAAGATTAAATTTATGGTCTAGGACAAATGTCTTTAAATAAATGATTATTTGGAATATTAATAGCTACTTTTTGGCACATCGTTTCCTTATCGCTTTTGCTCTTATTACATATTAATTGATATGGATATCGCATTTGGATCACCTTAAATAAATGTTAAGTATATGGTAAAAATACGACTAGAAGTAAAACAATAAAACTAAAAATCTAAATAATAAACTACTATTAAATATTGAGGGTATGAGTCGCTCGTATTTTACATGATTCTAACCAAAACTGCATCCTGATAAAAGTATAATTTTTTCTTGCAAGAAGAAATATATCAATGTTCAATCAGTAAAAATTTTCATTAAACTTAAATGAAAAATACTCAAAAGTATATACAAACACTTCTTCGCAATTTTTATCATTTAGTGCTCCCTCTTTTGTCCATTATAATCAACATACACCCTCACCACTTCCCCGGAATACTTCCTTTGAGAAGGCATAAAGTAAAAATCAGCAGGCATCTGCCCCCCTTTGGCCGCCCCCACAGTGTGCCTGTCGTACTGCGTCCTAGGCAATGAGAACGTGCTCCTGTCGTTCGGAGGTGGCATAACGGCGCTCCTAGGCCTCTGAAGGCTCCTCGAGTCCCCTGGGGGTGCTTGAGGGGGGACGCTAGGTGGCCGACCTTGAGGCCTGGGTGGATGCGATCGGGGACGACCCTGCGGAGGAGGAGCGCGTCCGTTACCGTTTTGGTGCTGCTTTTTGGCCGCTTCTTCACGCTCGAACGATTCGAAGCCATAGTTGGTGTTGGTGTTGGCAGAGTAGTCCTTCCAGGCCGAGTTGGGGATGAGGTGGTCCTAAAGATACGAAAAAATATTAGAAGGTTCTAACATGACGGGTGGAAACAAATAGGGTTAGTTTTGGAAATTAAAATTACCACAGGCCACAGCAATCTGTAGCTAAAAATGTAACCAAAAGATGCTATTTCTTTTTAGAGCTGCTATTTCTACAGTGAAAGGTTTTTAATTAAGGAGTCATATCTTCCTTTGTGAAAAAATGACATTTTTTATGTACAGGGTGAGTCAACGATAAAGTTCATTATTTCATTGGTTTCAAAGTTATGAGAATAGTAAATACAAAAGATGTAAGATTCTTAGATGCACAATTTAAATTATTTTAAAGTATACAGGGTGCTCAAAAAGCGTGACGAATAAAACATACATTTTTTAAATGAAACACCCTATTTTTAAATTTTGTTTGAATTCCTTTTAAAATTCTTCAACTTTTTTATTAATAATAATGCATACCTAAACCTAGTTTTTCCAATATTTCAATTTTTCTAAAAGAAAATAATTTTCACACTTGCAAAAAATACGATAGCGCCATTATTTTTGAAGTAGATCATCATATTTGATATTAGCGTTATTCGAAGATGACGTAAAAAGATATATGCAACGGAATTTTAATTAGATGCTACAGGGTCGTTCAAAATAAACGAATATATTTGGATCATTTTAAATTGAAAATTTCGATTTTTAAATGGCGACCATATATATTATTATTTTTCTGAAAGACTTAAGAAACCCACAACTTTTATTAAGTATGTCATATACCTATTTTTAATACTTTGCGATTTATTTTAACTTTTCCAATATTTACCCTTCTTTCTGTCTAAGACTATTGCTATAACATTAGTTGGCCATGACAAAATGACATTGACAAATTTTAACCTGACATCTGAGTAAATAAATTCATAAAATTTATTGTGGTGTCAGTAAATTTAAAAAAAAAAATAATGGATTTTCCTAAAGCTGAATTAATTGATATGATTTATATACTGGGTGAGGCGCAAAGAAATTCTTTGTTGGCAGTAAGACTTTACAAGGCTAAGTACCCTAATAGACGTGTACCGACTAGGCAATCTCTTCAGTGTTTAATGGAACGGTTTAATGCTAGTGGTAGTATTGAATATGAAAAACGGAAAGTGGTAAACCGGAATGCTACCAATGAGGAAAAAGAATTGGAAGGTCAGTAGCCGTCAAGTAGCTAGCTTATGTGATACATCCCAATCTACCGTTAACCGCACCACTAGAAAACACAAATATCATCCCTTCCACATGGAACTACACCAAGAACTTCTAGACCGCGATTTTGAACAAAGGGTAAACTTCTGCACTGTTATAAATGAAGCAATAGAGGCCGATCCAATTTTTTTGTCTAAAATAATGTTTTCCGATGAAGCTACTTTTCGCAGTAATGGTGCAGTTAATCGTCATAACATGCACTATTATTCAACAGTTAATCCAGTCTGGGTACGGGAAGTGCAAAACCAAAACCATTGGTCACTTAATGTGTGGTGTGGAATAAAAAACACTTTAATGTTATTGGACCATATTTTTTCGCGAAACAGTTAACGGGCCTAGATATTTAAAATTTTTGCAGAATGATTTACCTCAACTTCTTCAAGAATTTGGATAACATTGAGATCCAACAAATGTGGTTTCAGCAAGATGGAGCTCCTCCGCATTACCATCGAGAAGTTCGAGAATTTTTAAATAATCATTACCCACAGAAATGGATCGGTAGAGGTGGATTCATTGGATGGCCCCTCGATCAGGTGACTTAACACCACTAGATTTCTTTGTGGGGATATGTTAAAGATCGTGTTTATGTGAATCCCTCTACAACACCAGAAGATATGGAAAATAGGATTCGGGACGCGTGCAGGAGAATAACACCGTTTATGCTAAGGAACGTCCAAGAAAATATACGAAAAAGACTAAACATGTGTATCCAAGTAGAAGGGCATATTTTTGAACATTTATTGCGCCATAATAATAATTAAAAATAAGTTAATTTGTAGTAATAGGTATTTTATTATTATTTACTTTTTCTGTGAATTTAAAATTTAAAAATGGCCAACTAATGTTATAGCAATAGTCTTAGACAGAAAGAAGGGTAAATATTGGAAAAGTTAAAATAAATCGCAAAGTATTAAAAATAGGTATATGACATACTTAATAAAAGTTGTGGGTTTTTGTAAGATCCTTTAGAAAAAATAATAATATATATGGTGCGCCATTTAAAAAAATCGCCATTTTTCAATTTAAAATGATCCAAATATATTCGTTTATTTTGAACACCCTGTAGCATCTAATTTAAATTTTCGTTGCATATATCTTTTACGTCATCTTCGAATAACGCTAATATCAAATATGAGTGATCTACCTTCAAAAATAATGTATCGTAATCGTAATTTTTTGCAAGTGTGAAAATTATTTTCTTTTTAGAAAAATTGAAATATTGGAAAAACTATTAGGTTTAGGTATGCATTATTATTAATAAAAAAGTTGAAGAATTTTAAAAGGAATTCAAAACAAAATTTAAAAATAGAGTGTTTCATTTAAAAATGTATGTTTTATTCGTCACGCTTTTTTGAGCCACCCTGTATACTTTTAAAATAATTTTAAATTGTGCATCCTAAGAATCTTTACATCTTTTGTATTTACTATTTTCTCATAACTTTGAAACCAATGAAATAATGAACTTTACTCTATCGTTGACTCACCCTGTATATTTGACATAGTTAACAAGATATCTCAGAAATTTTTTCACACACCAACTTTTTCGTTTCTGTACTGTTCATTGTCTCATTTTTCATGCTGAGGGGTATTTTATACACAGGGTGTTGTGTGTCGTTGTTTTTAACCAGGATAAAATGGTGCTGGTATTAAGAAGGTGCAAAAGTTAAACACAGGATTATTGACAAAAAAATAAACCCCCTGTGTTGTGCGTGCAGTAAAAAAATAATTTAAACACAAATTATTAATTGAGAAAAAGAAAATTATATACTGGTACCATAGAAAATAATAAACCCAGAATGAGTCATTTTATTTATAAAACATGATCTGCTTTTTCCATTTACAAGAAATTATTATAAACCCGAAATTATTCTATACAAAAATTTTAAAAAAGTCTGCCAGTACTCATTCGTTACTTATGAGCGCCCAAAATCTGCAAAAGAAAGAGTCATTTAGTCACTTGGGTGTTCCCTTTTGAACCAGAAAGTGTTTTTCCCTTTCTAAACTGTATACTTTGTGTCTTACAAATATTAGCATTTTTGATTCCATCCAATAAAAAGACGTTCCTACTGTTACAGGAAAGATTCCTTTCCTTCGACATCGACAACCTGCAGAACAGGAATTAGCAAACATAATTCCTCCTGGAGCTGTTTCTAATAGATGCATATGCATTAGATGCATCCAGAAATTCCCACTTTGTTTGTTTCTTCATCCCAAGAATGTCTAGACTGTGGAGCCCACTGGGCGCAGAGGATTTTTCTTCCCCTCTAAAATCCCAAATCTTTAGGTTCCGTGTTAAGTAAATTACCTCTTATTTTACTTAAAACACCCACGTACTTTGGTAAAAAAAAAAAAATATATTCAAAATAAAAATATTTTAGTGGGTATATTTTCTATGGTATCAAGATACAACAGAGTGTAAATTTTTAACTTGAAATAAATTCAATAAATTAGTATTGAGTTATTTTTTAAAAAAAAGCTCAGTTCCGTCGATTATGGCTACGCCGATTTTTACCAATTTTGGTAAACAGGGATTTTTGGGGCGCCAATCACAAATATAGTTTTTTATGGAAACATTTGTTTTCAAGATATCATCATATCATCAAACTTGAAAATTCAACTAACCTCTTTTTACTATTTTCCCCCTTTTTTGAAACCATAATTCTTGGTTTTCACAAAATTTGGCACACAATATTTTAAAAACCCTTTTTTTAAACTTGTTTTCAATTTATTTAACCCCTTTTGTTTGTTTAATTGCAATTTTCACTTTCAAACGTCGCAACCTATATACCTTTTTTTTTTAAATGCGGATCTTTGTTTATTGCATTTGTAGGATAATAAGAGGTTAAAAAAAAAAAAAAAAAAACCTAGGTCCGTTTTAAAAAAAAAAAAGTTGATGATGGTCAACGAAAACAAGGGCTCGGAAAATCTTCAAAGATTTTTGTAGAGTTAAGAAGAGCCAGAGAAAGTGTCTTTTGTTTTTTCTTCTCTTTAAATAACGTCAGAAAAAAAAAACAAAAACAGAAAATTTTTTTTTCCGGAAAATCTCCGGGAAATCTCGAATTTTACAACTTTTTAAACGGCATGTTGTTAGGCACCTAAATGCGCAACTTTGCCATAATTTAACCGATCGATTCTTTCGGTTTCCGGGTCCCCATGCATGCACTCGAATCTTGGCACCCTGTTACCTATAAACAAAAATTTTAGTGGCCCGGGCGTTTAAAAGGAACTTAATTTAAGGATGTATTACGAGGACTTTCTTAAGTTTTTTTTGAAAATTATACCGATTGTTATTTAAATAACTCTGCGGTGCAGAATGAAATTTATGAACAATACAGTTTCGGATATATTTAATTGCAAAGATCGTGTTTTTGAGGCTCTTATACATTGTACAGGGAAATTTTCCCTATATTTTAAGCCCACCCGAGTTTTATTTTAAGAGTTAGAAGAAACTTTAAATTACAAAAGTTGAAGTATTTTTACTGAACCGTCAGAATTTGTCATCAACTAAAACAAAAGATCATAGGAAATGTGTTTAAAAATACCACATTTTGTTTTTTTAAATGGAACACCCTGTATATTATTATTTTTTGACTTCCATACTTTACTCTCATTTCCAATATAATTTATAGGTTGTATGATTCTTTTTACCGTTTAACCAGTATTTCAATTTAAAATACTGCATATTTAAAAAACCTAAATTCCGAGAAAACAAAATTCACCTTTTTTTATGGTTATTTTAAATATCAGTAATATTTTGATATAAAAAAATGTGATTGGGGAAAAAAAAAAGCTAAAATTAAAATACAGTTTTGGGCCCATCAGATTTTTTAAAAAATATGCAATATTTTGTGAAAATTATATTATTTTTTATAAATAATTTAAAATTAATAAATAAAAATAATAAAAAATATATAAATACCTAATGTTGAACTATTTTACGGATAGTGACTTTGTTTTTTTTCCTGTTTACAATTTTTTTGTGTAATTTAGATTTCCCCAAATTTTTGGGCAAAAAGGGAATATAGTGAAATTAATTTATTTGATTTCAAGTTTGTGATGGTTATCTAAAAACGAAACGTTTTTGTTTAAAATTTTTTTTTATTCGTGATCAGCCCCCAAAAAAACCCCGAATCAAAATTGGTCAAAAGGGGGTTTTATATTTCGGGGCAATATGGACCAAGCATTTTCCAAAAAAACGTTTTTTATTTATTGAATTTTTTTCAAGATGATAACTTATACTGTTGAAGAAATAAATCTATTTGTGTTTACTTTGCCTCAATGGACTCACCCCACCAGGGCCGACGCGACTCTCTCAGTTAAAGTTTACCACATCCCTCTTTGTTGGCGATGCACCCCGTTACCGTAACTGTAACCGTTAGTACTGTAAGCGTTACCGTTACGCAGCGGCGGCGAACCCCAGTGGGGTTCGTAGAAGTGGCCCCAGTTGCACGCTGTACACCCTCTGCGGGAAAAAACACCATCGGTAATAGGGGGTTTAGTAATGCCTACTCTGCTAACTTAAATCTAATTACAAACGGCTTATTTACTACTTTACGAAAAATAAAAACATCACTGTTGACTTCCACTAATTAAATGAAACACTATACTCGTTTGGGCCCAAGCAAAAGCTTGCATGCCAATTTTAATGCAAAGAGTTGAATATATATATATATATATATATATATATATATATATATATATATATATATATATATATATATATATATATATATATATATATATATATATATATATATATATATATATATATATATAAAATTTTTTTTTTTTTTTTTCAATAAAGAAAATAGTTTTTTGGGCATATGGCCCCCAAATTTAAAAAAATAATAATTACGTAGTTAGAGGTATTTTTTTTTGCTAATCGCTTAAAAAATTAGGGGTTTCCAAAAGGATGGAAACCCGGGAGTGGCTAAGTCGGCCACGACCTTTGGGGATGGCCCAATCCGCTGTAAGCCAAGACACGACTGACAAAGGCTCACCAAGCCTTGAACTATCCTACATAAAAGTAAGGAAAGATTTAAATGATTCTGGCGCCATCTTACAGACTAATCCCAATGCAACCATTGTTAAATGTGTTTATTTTATGACAGTAATGTATTTGGGATTTTTTCTATGATTATTTTCATGTAATATAAAAGACCAAGTGTAAATTTAGATTGTCATTTCATTGATAAAGCTACAGTGTTTGCTATGAGTGAAAGTTAACAAATGGGCTTTTATTTTTCTTGAGTGATTAAGATGGACTTTTTTCAAGTATCGATGGGTTTTTAAATTAGTTTGCCTATTATTTTATATCAAAGAGCTGTTTTACACATTAGAAAATTATTTGGAAAATTATTACACTAGTTGACTTGGCAAGTTTTTTTCTAATCTGTCTCTATTATAGAAAAAAAAATGTTAAAAAAAACACAACATTTATTTATACAGACAGGTCAGTTTGCCAAGTTAAAAAAGAACTTGATCTAAATATAGATCTCACTGGGGATTTTGGCCCCTATTTTACGTAAGTATTTTTGATGAGATACAATTTAAGTGAAGTAAAGGCGACAACCAGAGGGCGCTGAAAGACAATCTTACTGTTTATAGAGACCTTTCCAAAAAAAATTAAATGTCAAAGTTTGTTATATGGTTCACCCTGTAATTTAAATTAGTGTCAAAAAAGGGGCTATCTTTATTTTTAATGTATACCCCGCTTTTAAGCAGCGACCATTTTTTAAATATGGAGCTAAATAAGCAATATTTATACGGGGTTGTCCAATTTAAGTGTTCGGAATTGGTAACTTTGGTATTAGTCAAAATATAAAAGTGCGGACGTAAAAAATGTAAATTCGTAGCATTTCTTACGTTCTTTAAGATTAAAGGATGTAAAAAATTTTTTCAGACTTCTTTTAAAGTTAATCAAAACAAATTAAATGTGGAATTTTTTAAACTTCTCAAAACACCTTTTTATTGGTGTTATTTAGAATAAGAGCTATCAATAAAAACATCGCGTTTTACGTTCCACGTACCTACTTAATTGGCAAAGTTCTTATAGTCTTCAGTTTAAAAAGTTATATTAACATGACGCTCGCTAGGTTATTTAAAAATGGCTCATAAAAAACATTGGGGTGTGAAAGTTAAACACTTTTTACGCCGAATCAAAATGGTACCTTTGCTAATTTAAAAAAAAAATCTATTTTGACTAATAACACAGGTCCACAAAAAAAGTGGTGTGTGTTGGGTATCAAAATTGGAGGTCAAACAGCAAAAAAATTGAGAAAAACCCAAAACCGATACCGGTAAATTTACCGGCAGAGACCTGCTACCACTGAATGTTTGGACTACGACTATTTAAACTATAAGAGATCCAAAAAAATTCATTAAACAAAAAATAGAGCTCTTCAAATGGTCTATATAAAAAGTTATATAAACATTTTTGATAAGATAAATAATAAAGGAGTTATGAACCAAAATATAATTTTGAAAAAAAAATTCAGTCCAAAATAGCATTTTTTTAATAATGTAATTTTTGGGGGTTTATCGATCAAAAATCATTTATTTTATTTATTTTAATTTCAAATCACTGAAAATTTGCAAAAAAAAAATCCGAAAAAAAACGTTCCAATTTTTTGCAGAGGTATACCTTGAAAAAAATCCTAAAATCCAGTTTTTTGATTATAACTCGAAAAATATTGCATTTAGACAAAGAGGTTATATAACTTAAATTAAAGGTCTTCTAAAAATACATAGTTTATGTCACATAAAGTTGTTTGCGTATCTTTTATAGTTTTGGAATATTGACGTTAAAATTAAAAAAAAACGTTATTATCTTAAATTACAACTTTTCTCGATTTTTTTGATATTTTACGCGTGTTCAGCGAAAAAAACACGGTAATGACTTGTTTTCTAAAGTTAAATAACTTTTGTTTTTATTTGATGTCTTGCATATCGGGTTGTTTCTGCGTTGTGTTTTTCTGTATTGGAATATCAAAGATAATACTACTACAATAGATGGTTCATTTAAATGGGGCGTTTTGAATCAGTTCGGGGAAATATAATGCTTCCGTAAATGCGAATAAAATTAAGTCGGTAACCCCTGCCCAGCGAAACAAACCGGGGGCATTGCCAAGTCGTCGCTTGTACCTTTTCGGGGAAACGAAGTAGGGGAAACGGGCGGCTGGGTTGTGTTTTTCCAGTCGCGTTTCATCACGCCAATAGTAAAAGGGCCGCCGGCAACACTGTTTAACTTTCGTTCAAGGATAGCGCGAAAATCTCTCGATGGACATCGGCTCGCGTTAGCCAAAGTCCATTAATATGGCATTGAATGGTTCATCTTATCCGTAGTAGTATTATCTTTGGTAATATTAAGAAATTAAAATATGTATTCTTGCCGACGCTTTTCAGGTGCATTTATTAAAATGTCTATAAATATTTATCAATAATATAATTTTTTTTACATTCACTTAATTGGCCTTTAAAAAAGTATTTATCATCTTCATACATTTTTTTGTCAAACTCGAAGGCCTCGTGCTTTTTTAAACAGACAGACATACAAAGACATACATATATCCAAAGTAAAAATTTCTATAATTAAAATTTTATTATTATACAGCAAAAATACATAATAATTACAACAAATTTGGTCTATTTTCCACAGAAATAATCCCAATTACTGTTACCATTGTTATGCTTTGGCAAATTTCGTTTTTTTTAGCAGCGAGTGAACGTACTTTTTTGATAGACGCCCGCTCAAGTGCAGCTCAAAAAACCATTACCAAAAATTTAGCATTGATCGTGCGTCTAAATGAAAGCTATAATTGTCTTTGCTAATACCAAAATTACCA